>JAMPIV010013536.1:0-37500 GCA_024509875.1 Oreohelix idahoensis | reverse complement strand
CAAATACCATGCTGTATGCAGGTTCATAGGACTCGTGGCTTTCAGTATTTATAAATTGAGTTTTCTTTCTGTCTAATATCAGAAGATCCTAGAATACTTTGTCCGGTCCTTTATGTTGGAATTCTGCTTCTATTCGTTATCCTGGCTTGTCTGAACTGTCGTTTTGATGAGATGGAAATACAGTGCCGGGATCTAAAATTGTGTTAAATTATAAGGGAGTTTTTTGCCGACGATCCCAACTTCCTACACGGTGAAAGTCTCCAATCAGAAGTAGTTTATTTAATATATTTCATCAAGACCAGGCATATGTGAATGTCTGACTTTTGTATAGGTCGTTCCCCCCACACCTCTCATGAAAGTCCTGCGTGACAACATGTGATTAGAAAATCTTCCCATATAAGGTATGAACGCTACCGGTTGTTTTTCTGAATCATGTTCATAACTCATGATAGAACGTCAGTTTAAATTATTATAAATATTGACAAACATTTAATATACCTCTGGAAGCATTACATAATCATCATGTCACATTTAAGGTAATCAGCTGTGTGTTTTAAACACTCCTATCGGAAAATTCACAGTTTATCGCCTGATTATCAATACTCGAAAACTGACCATCCTCACTTTAGGCAAATATTGCCCCGCCGGTGTCTACTTTAACAAAGGTTGTTCAATTAATTGAACTGGCCAACTGGAATTGAATTGGACACTACTTCAGACCGGAAACTGTGACGTAACCGTACACAAACAATTCTCCCCTGCACAGATAGGAATCAGTGTGTTTCAAAACAGGTCAGACAGTAATATAATGGTAAGGAATTTTCAAGTAGGACAAGACATAACAAGAAAACATTGAACTATGAAAAACGGGACGTCTAGTCAACTATGTTTGGCATATGATTTAACAAATGCAGTTGAGCAAGAAATAAGAGCTATCTCTTTGAATTTATTTATATTTTTTTAATTATAATTTATAAATGTATGTGTGTTGTGGCGAAAATTATTAGCTCGGTGGAAGGAAATGGACAGGAAGAAATATAACATAAGAAGAAATGGTGCCGTCCTTAGAATATGAGGCAGAAAGCGCATACCATAGTTCTTTTTCGTCATTTCCTGACGTGTTGCTTGCTAGTAAAAAAATATTATTGGGTGGGGATCAGACATAGCCTGAGGAAAACGTGGTCTAGCATAACTAGTCAAGTCTTTGTGTAGAGCCTGTGGGGAAAGGAAAAGAGGAGAGTTGTAGCGAAAGGTTTTATGAGTATAGTCGTCATCAGTAGATGCTGATAGATCAGAAACATAATTCTGTCGGTAAAGAATATAGTCCCAGTGTCAGAGAAAAGTACTGGTATCACAGGATAGTCACGGCTGTGAAGGTCTCTACTTCAGAGAGATAATTAGATTAAAGTTAGAACCTAAGATGCCAACTTTGCTAGTAACTAACCTATGATAATGAACAATTCAAAATGCAACAATATAAATTTGACACGTCTGAGAATTACAATTACTGAATCATTTATTATGTACATCTATCTTTTTTTTTTTGTCTTCTTGTGCAAAGATGAATGATGAAAATGATAAAAATTGCATGAATAAAGATTAATTACAAAATTGCTTGATAGTGGAGTTTCATTCAATAACTAAATAAGAAGTCCTTTCTGGAATCTTCAAAATAGCATAAAATGTTCATCCAAATGTTCCTTTATCACTAAAGTATCTCTTGTCTGGTCTATTATTTCAGAACTGTTTGTTCATCATAACACAATAATTAATTGGCTTTGACCGATCACAATGGCTGCTTGAATTCTGTCACATAGAATACTTATCATTAAAGTTCTGTGACTGTCCTTTATTACTATACACAGCAGTCCCAGATGCAGGTCTTACACTAGACCACCAAGCACTGATGGGGCGTAGGACTTGAATCTAGATAGCAGTATCTGATGCTCCTGACTTGGTCCAGGAAGACACTTTTGATATAGGATTCTAGACCTCTTGTTTTAAGTATGACACGAATGAACCCTCTTAGGATTGATGCAAAGTACAGAACAGATTCAGTCTGGTGAGGTAGAGCTGCACGGAAATACAGATGGTAAAGGTGATAGCCTTTGCAAGCGTCCCTTTCCTTCAATCTATCTGTATTCTGCTTGAGTGTGTGTGTGTGTGAAATTTGAAAATTCTGCAGCTGGCCTTTTTATAGTGAGAGAGCGGGCGTACCGGGAGCAATACGGTCTCACAGTTTCCCAGACTGTGTATTTTTGCAGACTCGAGCGAGTTTGTGTTAGCTGGATCCAGAAATCTTCTTCGTGCTTCTCAACCCTGTTATCCCCGACTTTTATCTATATCACCTTTTACTTTACCTAACTTCTGCTTTCCTTCTATTTGAAGTATTCCATAATTGGTTCCGATTTCGATTCATAGCAATTCTTGAAAGATGATCGACACAGCAGTTTTCATCATGCTGGCACCTTTACCTTCGACACACGAATCCATTTTATACTAATACACTATCCATTCCTCTGCAGATCGCCATTGTAAAAACCGGTTCGTCAACAAGCGAGCTTTGCGGCGTCTGATTGGTTGCCAATAGTCCCTTCTTTCTATCATAACAAGGCATTTGTATTTACATCACGTTACATGAGGGTCACGGACCAAATGGAGTGGCTAGAGCACTTTCCTCTAGTGGCACAGTTACCGGGTTCTCGGATCGAAACCTGGTAACGTCGCGCTTCAGTCTACCCAGCTGTAAATGCGTACCTGACTCTGCTCTTGACTTAGGGGAGGCAAATGCAGCGAAGAATATAATTGGTCACCCCACCTCATAAAGCTGGACCTAGTATGGTGAAGTCTCTCACAGCCTGTCACGTCTGTTGTTTTTCTGTTTTCTAGTTTTCTACTTCTTTATTTCTTACAAGTGCCTGAAACATACCTTTATGTGTGTAATATTTATCTATTTACTGTTTACAGGCCTCGGGTTTCCCCTCTTTATTTGTTTAAACACTTCACTCCCCTCGGCAGTATCTGCTATGGGACTACTTTTTTAACCGTTTGACAGAGCTGAATGATACTGAATACCTGTCAGCGGGGCCTGGGGCCGGATTATCCATTAGGCTAAGTAGGCTGAAGCCTAGGGGCCCGTAGCTCATGGTGGCCCGTGTATAAGTTTTAAAAAAAAATAGAAAATGCATAGATTTTTTAATAAAATGTGTTTATTGTGTTTAGCTTACTCATAATAAAAATAATGCTAATAAATATTAATAAAAAATAATTACTAATAAAAGAGGTAAGCAATGCTAACAAACTAACACACCAGTTTGTTAATAATACGGTACTAGTATATACCATCACCATACTAAGAGGTTTGAAAAAAAAATATTAAAGTGATCGCCTATTAGGTGAAGTGTGGGGCCTAAACACCGAAAAGCCTGGAGGCCCTTATTGGCTTAATCCGGTCCAGGTCATCGCAATGGGGGTAAGTGGCTCACGAATCACTGCTATATACCGAAAATAGAAATGATTTCAAATTCACTTGATTTATATTTAGTCAGGAATAAGTTGGAGACAAGTCATTACCGTTTCAAGTGACTTTCAAATAACAAGTAATTTTCCACAGTCCACTTTAGCGCATTGACGGCAAAGTGTAGCAAAGAAAATAAATACAGCCAATCACAGCAAATCGGGTGCCAGCAGACGTCATTGATTCCGACAGACTAGCGTGATAACTAAAAGCACAGATTATCACAGATGCAGATGTACTCCTGGAATCATTAATCTTCGTGAGTATTTTCCAAGAGAATGGGAAAGAGCGAAAAGAACAAGTGAATCTTACTTAGTACTCACAATGAGAAAAATGATTCCCTGGAATGAGAAGTTACTATATAAATAGTTGTTAGACACAATTGTTAGAAAGGAAAATCAAAAAGTAAGGACTAAAGGGAAATAGTCGTAAATTCTAACAGAGCAAGCAGTGATCGCAATTAAAATGCCCAACAATTCCTCTTCTTCGTTCGCCTTCAGACTTCCACATTAATGACTCAAATAAAGGCAGAAGCCAACTCAAGGTCCATGACATCTTCAAACAGTTTTTCGTGGAGAGTAGATTGTTGCCATATTGCTACTCCGTTCACTACTGTTTATTGGGCAGGACTGCAGCAGATGTTCGGCTGTCATGGGGCTGATGCCACAGGTACAGAGCTATGTGGTACCAATCCTGTACTTTTGGTATTGATGTACCTCGATCTTTTTAGTCCAGTGCTTAACCAGAAAATGATGACCTGGTCTCGCCTACATAATTGATGATAGATGTGACGAAATACGTCATTTTTCGTCAGTTTAATTTTCCTTTCTCCACTCCTTTCCGTCAGTGTTACCTACCATTGTTTCTCTTCCTTCTCACCAGCTCCGTATCGTACTTTTTTGCTTCATCTAGCGATACAATCTTGTCACACCTCGTCACCTAACCCGGTTGACCCGACCGCATGACATGTTATCCTTTGTTCGCGGGGGTAGGCATCGCTAACCAGATGAAACAATAATGATTAAGTCTACTAGCGACATATGTATTGTTTAAGCCAGACGAACGAGTGATAGATAAACAGGTATCTTCTTTTGGCCGGCTGGCAATAGGCGACAAACCCAAATTTGTGTCAGTGAATGAAGATAACGAATGTTTGATTCCTGGGCATGACTTGCGGAAGATTGAAACAAGACAATACTGTCTCGGGTTTGTCAATCTAGACAACTGAAGGTATTTAAAGATAATGTGTTAATTTTGTAATCATGACTTGTGCCATGTCTAGACATGGTGTCGTAGATTTTCGATAGGGGAATTAAGACTTGGGTTGGTCCCTTCTGTATAGACTAGAATAAGCGATAGAGACAGTGAGAGTTGGTGAAAAGGCGATAGAATTCCACGAGTGAGATGATAGAATCGTGGTATAGAGGCTGTCTCTGAAATCGGGAACTCTTCTCTCTCTCACCTATCTTCTACGACAGCTTTTAAAGTGTCAGACAGTCTAAACCACAGATATATATTACATAAATCTCTATCTACTCACGGGCACGCACATACACGTGACGATAGTTAAACACACAGACGTGGGAAAATTATAACAATGATATATATATATATTTTAGAACGAGCTGACCAACACGATTTCTAAGTTTAAGATAGATTTTAATTATCATTTAAAATCTCACAACACCAAAGAAATACATCAAGGAAAAGCATATACAAATAGTCATAAATTTCAAGAAAATGCTACAAGGATGATAGCCCGTTAGAATCTTAACTCTAGGTTTAGCCCACAGCCCCGTTAAGAGAACAGATGATGGCCCAAAGAGTTATAGATACATAGGGTTGAGTCTAAGAGGTTTCTTTCTTTCTCGTAAATGTATGAACAGAGTTGGATAATCTGATTTAGCCTAAGAAAAAGAAACTCTAGCAGTTGTAACAAATTCTGCAGATTAAAAAAAGTTAAGACAGCAAATGGGTGACAATATACACCGGTAAAATAACACTCTGACCTGCGTACACTCATTCATTCAGCCATGGCCATGTGCTCACATTTATACTTACAACTTTGCTCGCTGCCTCTGGGAACATAATAAATTCTAGGACCTTCACACAGACCCGAAAATGCAGTCATCGACCAAGAAATCCCCAGTTCCAAAAGACGTACTGAACTCTCTGTCTCAGGGAACGATTCCTTGGGTGTTCTAATTTTTCGAATGTCTGATTAAGTCACATAAAATTTGTCCAGGCACGAAAGATTGCAGAGCACAATGTCATTAGCTTTGGTTTCTAGAATTTAAGGAATGTCAGATCGGTGTCTACTTTCAGGAAGGTACTATGTTTGGTCACCACAATACTAGTCAAAAAATTCTGTCGGAATGTTACTGATATTTGCTTGCCACAACGGGCTGAATTGTACTGAAGAGTTATTCTGGAAGAATTAATTCGGGCGCGAAGGCCTCTTACTTCATTTAACTGTTAAAGTTCAGGTAATGAAAGTGATTAGTTTCTTCACAAATAATGTTCACGTACTAGAACGCTGGCAAAGTTGGGTACCACAGTTTCACTATATAAAAAAAAGGAAAGAACACATATCAAATAATTTACAATATGTACCCAATATAACTTACATTTTTAAACTGCAAGCGTACCGCTTGACTTATCATTTAAATTTCCCGTAAAGTAAGTTATATATTTTAAAAAAATCATCAATCCTCATGAATTTAGGAACACGTGCGTGTTCCGTCAACATCTCATGAGGATTCTAGCATTTATAAGTTAGTTTACAAAAATATGATCTCGTCTGATTACTTAGCAGTAAAATTAACTTCATTATAGCTACATTATTGTTTAATGCTAGAAATTATAATTTGTTCTGCTTTCCACTGAAACACGTCACTAGAAAATAATACAGACTATATAAATTTGGCACTCTGCGCAAAATCTAACTAGTGAAATATGAAATAAGCGACTTAACACTTTATCACTTCACAAAATACTAGATATAATGTATTAATCTCACCCCAGAACTACGGTAACACCACGACTAGGATAATTCACTAGATAGGTAGTTAGAAGCTCGTCAGAAATCTGACGAGAACTATGAAATTCGCTATACAAGCTTCATTCGCTAGCACGCGTGTTCCGTCTCCTGAAGATGTTGAAGACTGACATGAAATCAGATTTCAGCTCCTGGGTGGATATTTGAAAACAGGGGCAAACAATCCCACATTTTCTCAAACTCCGAAATCATCTCCCCTTTTACGTGTAAAACACCTACGTCAGCTTAACGCGTGACGTAACTGCCACCAGTGACCGAGAACTGCGCGTGACAGTTGCAAATCTCAGACAACCGTCTACCAGGCATGGGCGATTTTCACGCTTTCGCCGGAGCTATTTGACGAAACGCTCGGGGTTTACTGAAAAATGCAGACACTCAGTCTGCTTGCCATGTCCCGCGGAGTGAATTTTCACACTACAGGCTCAGAACTCAGCCGTAGAAAACACTGTCCCCGGGGAAACTGCAGACAGCTGTCGGCTCTCCGGTATGACGGAATGCATTATAACACTTCTCGTCTGACTGACATCTCTGTAATAGAATGCTAGTGCGATTCTCAGTTTTGAGAAAAGAAACAGGTAAAGTTTGCGAATTAGGAAGGAAATATATTTCGCAAACGAATGATGCGAAAAATACCGGAAAAAGGTAAAGACAGATAATAAATTAAAATGATCCGGGTGAGAGAATAGGAAGAAAATCTAGGCAATTTAATGATCATAAGACCTACGTGACACATGGCCAGATGGAAAGGATTGAAACACGAGGAAATTAAATAACACTTCCGATGACTTTGTTGTAATAACCAAGATGAGAAGAAAGTTACACTTTGGTAAAGATTTACCCAAAGTAATAATTAGGATTAATGGGTGATGTAGTGATCTTGGTAAACTTGACAAGTAACACGGAAGTGAAAAGACCTTATATGGTCATGGAGTTTATTCAGGTGAGAAATGGGGGTAACCCCTGCTAAAAAATAAGACTCCGTACCGGTGTTGCAGGCAAGACGCACTTAACGATAGGGAACACTGTACAGTGCCTCCTACCTGACGGTACCGGACACTGTACAGTGAACCTTATCAGCTAGGTAGGAAGCACTGAACTTGGGTAGGAATGGCTTAACATTTTAAAGGTTTAAAAAAAATCGAAATACCGTATATAAATACAATTAATACTGTATTGTATGTATTGAGAAATAAATGCACCAGTAAAACCAAGGACATAATACATGATAATTGCGTTTTTTTTCTACTTGGCAGTGCAAAGATTTATTTAAAAATAGTATTAATAAAGTAAGAAAAAGGAGGAGGGCGGCCTGCATGGAGGCCGTACGAGGGCAGCCCCTCCACCATGCAAAGGCACAACATGCCAATCAGCTGTTTGCTTTAAATCATGATTACGCGAACTACAAGAGAGAAAACCGGACTGATTCTAAAGGCGACGAACTGGAACGGACTACGGACTACGACTCGTGGAACTTGGAACACAAGAAGTATAAATGGGAAAGAAGAGGAGCTGGTGGAAGAGATGAGGAAAGCAAAACTAGAAATACTAGCTATAACGGAAACAAAGAAAAAGGGACAAAGAGTCATGGATCTCGATGGCAACACGCTGCTCTACAGTGGTGTACCCACATCTGAAAGAGCTAAAGGGGGCGTGGGTTGCATTGTGGCCAAAAACCAAAAAGATAGTATTAAGGGATGGAACTTTGTCTCGGAGCACATTATGGTTGTTAAACTAAAAGAAGGAAAACCCATCGTCAACCTGGTCATAGTGTATGGGCCAAATGAGGATATGAGAGAGCAGAGGTCAAGGAGGAATTCTTTGAGCTGCTTCAAATGACAGTGGATGACTGCCTAGATGAAATTATCATGCTCGGAGATTTCAATGCCAGAGTTGGAAATGACCATGCTAGATGGGGTGGAGTTATCGGAAGATATGGAGCAGATACTCTCAATGACAATGGAAAACGACTCCTTAGATTCTGCAGTGAGCAAAATCTGATCATTATAAACACAAAGTTCCCCCATAAGCGCATACATGCATACACTAGATGTGAACCAACAAAGAATGAGAAGTCAGTGATCGACTATGCCATAGTTAGGAGTAGCTCATTCAGATATGTCCGGGATGATAGAGTCTGGAGGGGGCCAGAGATTGGAAGTGATCACTACCTGCTTACAATCAAAAGAACAACTGAAAGAGTTGCTCAGCCTAGGAACTGCCCAACATCACGCAAGAAACCAAGTAAACAAACGGGAGAAATGAGCATTAAGACCTACAAGCTGAGAGAGCCAGAAATTAAGACCAGATATCAGGGGCTTATTGCTACAGCGGTGAGAAACACAGAAGAACAACCTGATGACTTGGAAACCCTCTGGCTTAAATTCAAGGACATCATAAAGACAGCTGCTGCAGAAGCATGTGGTGAAGTCCGACTTGGGAACAAGAGAAAGATGAACCTTGGTGGACAGAGGAAGTCAAAGAGAAAATAAGAGAGAAGAAAATGGCATGGAAACAATACTTAGGACCTAAAAACACAGCAGGACAAATAGAGAAATATAGAGAATATGTGATACTCAGAAAAAAAGCAAAGAACAAGGTGCTGGCAGCAAAACAGAAGTCCTGGGAAGAATTTGGAGAAAAGCTAGAAAAAGATGTGCAAGAAAACCAGAAATTGTTCTATAAGACCCTAAAGAACATCAGGAAGGAAAAACAATGCTGATACCCGAAGAAATGTTCCTTTTCAAGAGTTATGTCAAATCCATGGTATGTTAATGAAGACCACCAGATATGTACCCGCAACTTCTTTTTCTCCTCTCTTATTATATTAGTTTGGCCAGATACGTTGCAGTGTGTTTCTTCTCATCACTCTTGCTTCAAGTACACACCAGCGTTAAGGTAACAGTTTTAAATCACATACGCCACACAGGCACTGAAATAGCTGTTTCCCACTGGTAATAATATGGTTGTGTGTTAGTGTCATAAGTGAGGTGTGTAGAGGTACAGTCACCCACTACAGGTACACACATCAGAAGCATTGAAAGGTGTAACGGCAGGCGACAGTGAATAACAGTTTATTTACATCACCACACGTTAACATTAAACACACAATAGTCAAATTACAAGTCATAGCAATACAATACTCCACTTCTCAGCTACTCCACTTCCCAGCATCCTCCAAGATACTCTTAAACATTCATCAGCAGATAAATATCAAAGCCTAAAGTCCTCACGACTCATATCTGCGTCATAACACTGCACATAGCAGTTAACATAAATAAAGGCCTAAAGTCCTCACGACTCATCTCTGCGCTATAACACTGCACACAACAGTTAACATATATAATGGCCTAAAGTCCTCACGACTCATCTCTGCGCTATAACACTGCACACAGCAGTTAACATATATAAAGGCCTAAAAGTCCTCACGACTCATCTCTGCGCTATAACACTGCACACAGCAGTTAACATATATAATGGCCTAAAAGTCCTCACGACTCATCTCTGCGCTATAACACTGCACACAGCAGTTAACATATATAATGGCCTAAAAGTCCTAACGACTCATAATACTCTTCACATCAGCGCTGTATTCATATGATAATGAATCCTAATAGCAATTTCTCGCAAGACTGCACACCTGGCAGTTTGCAATATTCTCGCCTTCACTCATCTCAGCGCGATTATATCATAACATAAGTTAATGGATCCTTACCTCTAAAAACCCACACAATACTGCACACTCGGCAGTTTGCAATAATCTCACAATCAACATATCTTCACATATCAAAAATTATCCTCTCTAAGGAAATAATGGCCTACACAAATAATGGCCTCTTATCTTCAGCACTGCGCAGGCTTACCATCGAAAACACACACTGTGGGGCCGACCTCTCCAGTCGATGCCCAAAAACTCACTCCCCCCGGGAATACACATCTCCCGCCTAAAACAGATACGAGACCCGGCTGTTCAAAAACACCACTCAGTCTCACTACTTGCACGGGCTAGCCACAAATAGCTAAACACCCGTAGCTCAAAACAGTTCGGAGTGAATAAATCTCCACAATTGAACTGACTAGCGTTCACACGCTTTCTAACTTTACTTCTCGAACATACGAGAGAATTCCTCTATTACAATTTAACCTAACATTAAAGACAATCACGTCTTCAAGCAACGATAACCCATAATCTAATCTGCTCACTGTCGTGAAATATTCTAATCCACATATATAAATTATCAGGTAAATATAAAGCCTAACAAATACATTTAATAAAGGAAAGAGAAATGGTAAAAGAAACAGTGCTGTCACAATGACTGTACGCAAAATCCCCTTGTGTTCTCATTCGTCTGTAAATTGTAACGTTTCCACGTTAAATATAAGCCACTGCATAAATACAAGCGTTTCCACAACACATTAAAACGGGTATTGCATTTCTAAGAAAAACATTGAGAGGCACACTGCGTAATGACCTAAATTAATCCTAACATTAATTATACTACGTTACCAAAACGAACGAACAGATGGACTCAAATAGAAAGAGAGAGGGAGGGCTGAAAATCAGGAACGCATGCAACACTAAACACGTGTCTCGCTATTAATGCCACCCCAACACGCGTCGCGCGATACACAATTACTACTATCACGCGTGTAAGGCCACATGCACTAACTTTTTTTCAGACGGACAGTGATAAAAACACTAACCTTCCCAGTGTTAGGTTTTAAAATCCTGAAAAACGCTTATTAGAAAAGATAACATTAGATGGGTTTACGTTTGAAAACATTACAGTACCCAGACAGCACATCTTCGAAACAGGAGGTAGAAGAAATTGCATATTTTGAACGCAGCCACTTAGCTCTTTTAAATTTGTATATTTGGGTTCCTTAGGGCTTGCTGACAAATAATATGTAAAACGTTACGCAAATAGTCTAGGAATTAATAAATTATAACCAAAATAAAATAGTGGGGATGCCTGACAGCATGAAATCATTTCTGCTCATAAAATTTTTTTATAACGTGTTTGAAAAAACCTTACGTTACGGAAATAGCCTACCATGTTAACTCCTAATTGATTGGAGCGCAACATATATAAGACTAAACACGATTGGTCGGGCTATAAATACTATATTGCGTTGTTATGGGAAACGAATAGAAGGGGTACTTTTTTGAAAAGATGTGGAGACGTGGTTTCATTAGGTAGAGCTGCGAATATACTTGATTCAGAGCGTCTGTTCATTGCCACATCTTGTAATAAACCTACTAAGAAGCAGTACGTTGAGCACCAGTGTATATTTGTTATAAAATAAAGCCTGGGACATCGGCAGATCGGAGTTGTGCTATATTCATTGCCAGTCAACGAAACTGTTTATTATTCTATGAATTGTGGGACAGTGGTCTTAAAGTTATTGAGCAGCACCTGGTCAGAGCTTTGCTGAAGCCAGAGGTGGACAGCATACTCCTTGGTCCATATAGCAACCAGTGGGGTGGCTCCAGAACTCATCGAGCAGAGGAGCCTTTTTCTGCAGTCATCACGCAAGATAAGAGAGTGTGGCCATGGAGCTCAACATTATGTACCCCCATCTTAAAATGACAGTGTAAAATACAATTAAGAGGGGAATTAAATTGTTTTAATATCAGGAACTGAGAACATCTCCAATACTAGTTCCAATAAAGACAAACTATTGAAGTCATGATGACAAATACCAACAGAGCTTGAACAAAACAAAACCAGTATTACCTCAGATTACTACTACACAACTGACACACATAGGATACTATTAATAATATATGTCACTACAATATTCATATTGATAAATTCTGTACATATAACTTGTAATTAAAATTGATTGTGATTCCTGGTTCCCTTTGTATTTGAATCAGGACACATAAACATTCATGACAGCACTGAATACATATTGTTATTTGAAAAGTTATCAGTGACTCCTTTAAGATATCCTCGTAGAGTGTTTTATGTATGTGAGTGTCACAGTGTTGTCAAGTGTGGTGGAATAAATTAAATTGTTTATCTGTCTGTTGTTGTTATGACTTACACTTCATCATACACATACCCTAGACATATAACGTAGTCATCACACTATTCCAGAATAATTCTGACTGAGGTATACATATGTGGCAGCAAGTAAGGTTATATATAATACACTACTCTTATTAGATATATATACCTTCACAGCTGATCTCAGTCAGTACACTAAGTCCCCTATAAATATTTATAACATCCCACTTTACCACATATATTGGGGTCTCGCTCTTGGGATTTTGAATCTTTCCCTATTAAAAATATTGGGGGTAATTCACTTCAGGGAATATAAGAATTAAAAGGTATCCTTGGGTGGAATTAAATAAGGTTGAGCTCTCGGTGCCTGTGTTGTCCATTAGATATATAATTAGAGATTGAATTGTTAGTTAGACATTTTATAAACTTACCTGATAGACAATGGCGGACCTAGCCAAATTTCGATCTGCTGCTGTTCAGACTGCAAAAGAGTTAGGATTAGATGGGCAAGTTATGGTTGCCTATGTCACTACGGAATGTGACAAATTTATCGAACGCGAAGAAAGAAGGTTTGAAGCCGAAAGAAAGTTAGAGGCTGAAAGGGAAATTAAGAAGTTACAATTTGAGGCTGAGGCTGAGGCTAAGAGGTTGCAGATTGAGGCTGAGGCTAAGAGGTTGCAGATTGAGGCTGACAAAGAGGCAAAAGCATTGGAAGCCGAGGAAAGAAGACAGGCTGCAGAAAGGGAAGAGAAGAAATTAGCTGCAGAAAGGGAAGAGAAGAAATTAGCTGCAGAAAGGGAAGACAAGAGATTAGCTGCAGAAAGGGAAGCAGAAGATAAGAGATTACAAAGGGAACATGAGTTACGACTAAGGGAGTTTGAGTTTCAAGGCCATGCTCCTGAAAATGGTGCCAGTCCCTTTGCCTCTGATGCCACCGCTAGCCAGGGAACCTCAACCTCAGCTATGAATTTTCATTTAGATCATTTTGTTGAGAAAGACGATGATATAGAGAGCTATCTAAATAGGTATGAACTATTAGCTACCACATATGGGTTAGAGAGAGAAAGATGGAGCTTAAAGTTATCTCAGGGACTTCGTGGGGCAGCTTATGAAGTTTTTGCAAAAATGAGCAGAGGTGATCAGGAAAATTATGACATGCTAAAGCAGGCTCTTTGTTAAGGTATGAAAAGAATGCAGAATTTTATAGGAAAAAATTTAGGAATGCTAAACTACTGTCAGGTGAAACCTATCACCAGTTCTCTGCACGAATAGAGACATACTTGGAGAAATGGACTTCTCTGGGGAAAACCCAAGATCTTAAGGAAATGGTCCTTATAGAGCAACTAAGAGAGTCCATGGCTCCAGACCTAAGAAAGTTTCTCATGGAACAAGGTGCAGAGAGGCTGGGTGAGTTGCTAAAGGTTGCTGAAAGGTATCAAGCAGCTCAAGCAGAGGTAACAGGTAATAAAAAGAAACAAGTGGATAACTTTAGGGCACCACAGAACTTTAATAAATTTGATCCTAGGGATCAAAACAAAGGTAAGCACCAATTTGATAGGCCACGGTATGAAAATAAAAATAAATTCCCACAATTCGATGAAAGGAAATATGATGAAAGAAAATCTTTCAACCAAGGAAAAAGGTGGTGTAAGAATTGTCAGATGGACAATCATGACACTGACCGTTGCAGAAGGAAACCTGTGTATATGGCAACCCTTCAGGTCAGGTCGACCTCAAGACAGGAGGAGGATATTATGTTGGATACCACTCCAGAAGAGATGAGGAAGGCACAGGCTGGGGATAAAACACTCAAGCCTTGTTTCCGGAAATTGTCAACTTGTCATACAACTCCAGGCAAGGGAGATTTTTACATGAAAAACAAGTTGATGTATAGGAAGACTGGAGCTAGATCCAAAGGTCAGGGACAGCTGGTACTTCCTAAAAGATATAGGGCAGACTTAATAAGGAGCCTACATGTGAAACCAGATGGGGACCATGAGAAGATAGGTACCATCATTCAAAAGGTGGCTCACAATTATTATTGGCCCAAAGCAAGATGGGACATTGAGAATTTTGTAGAAAGGTGTAGCATAGCACATGAGGGAACACCCACAAGTGGGAACATTGATCAGGACCTGGACACGCCACGGGGCAAAATTAGGCCTGATAATAAAAAGAAAAATAGATTTGATAAAGTGGACCAAATGGAATGGGAAGCCCCTTTTCACGGACAAGCTTCACTTAACTGTTTTACAATGGCCACTATGCGGAGAGTGCAAAAAGATGTCTTACCCCAGGATAAGCCGAAAATCCCTCAATCGGACTTAAACAAACTGGAGGAAGAGGATGTAGAGAGGAAATCTCTCATCAAGAATTTTAAGTGGGGAGACAACCCCAAGAGAAAAATTGGTAGCGGTCGTTTTGTGCATGATAATTCTGGGAGGAAAAATCATCACTATAGAGCTTCGAGTGGAAGAGACCATACCGGTGCATGGACAAATAGGTCCACACAATTAAAGGTCCATATGTAGCTTTGTTAAGAACGTGGACTGATGAAAAGGCAGAGGAAAACATTACATCTTCATACCAATATGTGAATGAGCTGACCACTCGTTTAAAAAACTGGCTGGAAACTTGCCAATGAAAATTTGAAACAAGCCAGGAAGAAACATGCTGCCTATTATAACAGGAAGGCGAAAGACAGAGATTTGGCTGTGGAGAGAAGGTACTGCTTCTTCTCCCCGGGAGTCAGAATAAGTTACAAATTGGATGGCAGGGTCCATATACAGTTTTAGAGAAGGTGTCTAGAACAAATTATAAGATAGATAAGAAAGGGAAAGAAAAAATCTATCATGTGAATCTCCTGAAGAAATATTTGGAAAGAGAACATCAGGAAGAGACACACTTGTTGACCTTGTCCATCGCCATGGAGATGAAAAAGGAACCACTTTCATCATTTGAATATCCATTACACCCCTGTGAGACAGCAGCACAGGTGAAAATCAGTACACATTTAACGAAAACTCAGAAAGAGAGAGTGCAACAGGTTCTAAATAATCATGCAGAGGTGTTAACAGACCGACCAGGGCATACAAACCTATTGGAATATGATATGAAACTGATAGACCCCACACCTGTCTGTATGAAACCATATTCGATTCCGTTTGCTAAGGAGAAAGCTTTGAAGGAAGAGATAGACTATCTGTTGAAGGAAGGAATTATTTCGCACAGTGAATCTTCGTATAGTTCCGGTGTTGTACTCTTAAGGAAGCCCTCTGGAGAACATAGACTCTGTATAGATTACAGGAGACTGAATGCTATTACAGAAGGACAGGTGGATCCATTGCCGGATACAAATCAGCTGTTTGCCAGACTAAATAAAGCTAAATATTTCTCAAAAGTGGATCTGAGTAAAGGATACTATCAGATTCCAGTAAAGCCTGAGGTTAGACCATACCTAGCTTTTAGTACCTCAGAAGGACACTATGAGTTTAATAGATTGCCATTTGGATTGAAGAATGCGCCTAGTGTCTTCTCTAGAATGATGAGAAAATTGTTGGATGTAAACATTTCGGAGGAACGTAATGAATCCCTGAGTTGCCTCTTTGATTGAGGATATTCCGAATGTTTCATACAGGATAATAAGAAGATTATGGGATCCACTACGAAAACTCTGCTATCACCAGGTATATGTTATCTCCTCATAACGTACATTTTGAGGGAAATATAATGTTCTCTGGACATGTCATTGCGCAGACTCAGAGAAGAGAAATGGTGAATACGGGTTGCGAAGCAGCATTAAGACAAGCACTCACACTTGCGGCTGTTCAGTAACATAACCGAAATATATTATTGGTTGTAGAAGTCTGAGGCAGATTTCATGAGTAGTGCCTACTCTGAATGGACCCAACTACATAAAACCATGATAGCACCACAGCAGAGTAAAGTCAAGTTGACTTACATTTATCTATGTGTATATAGAATAAAGGACTGACATGGGATGTCTGTTTTAAGAGGGGAGGTGTCGTGAAATATTCTAATCCACATATATAAATTATCAGGTAAATATAAAGCCTAACAAATACATTTAATAAAGGAAAGAGAAATGGTAAAAGAAACAGTGCTGTCACAATGACTGTACGCAAAATCCCCTTGTGTTCTCATTCGTCTGCAAATTGTAACGTTTCCACGTTAAATATAAGCCACTGCATAAATACAAGCGTTTCCACAACACATTAAAACGGGTATTGCATTTCTAAGAAAAACATTGAGAGGCACACTGCGTAATGACCTAAATTAATCCTAACATTAATTATACTACGTTACCAAAACGAACGAACAGATGGACTCAAATAGAAAGAGAGAGGGAGGGCTGAAAATCAGGAACGCATGCAACACTAAACACGTGTCTCGCTATTAATGCCACCCCAACACGCGTCGCGCGATACACAATTACTACTATCACGCGTGTAAGGCCACATGCACTAACTTTTTTTCAGACGGACAGTGATAAAAACACTAACCTTCCCAGAGTTAGGTTTTAAAATCCTGAAAAACGCTTATTAGAAAAGATAACATTAGATGGGTTTACGTTTGAAAACATTACAGTACCCAGACAGCACATCTTCGAAACAGGAGGTAGAAGAAATTGCATATTTTGAACGCAGCCACTTAGCTCTTTTAAATTTGTATATTTGGGTTCCTTAGGGCTTGCTGACAAAGAATATGTAAAACGTTACGCAAATAGTCTAGGAATTAATAAATTATAACCAAAATAAAATAGTGGGGATGCCTGACAGCATGAAATCATTTCTGCTCATAAAATTTTTTTTATAACGTGTTTGAAAAAACCTTACGTTACGGAAATAGCCTACCATGTTAACTCCTAATTGATTGGAGCGCAACAAATATAAGACTAAACACGATTGGTCGGGCTATAAATACTATATTGCGTTGTTATGGGAAACGAATAGAAGGGGTACTTTTTTGAAAAGATGTGGAGACGTGGTTTCATTGGGTAGAGCTGCGAATATACTTGATTCAGAGCGTCTGTTCATTGCCACATCTTGTAATAAACCTACTAAGAAGCAGTACGTTGAGCACCAGTGTATATTTGTTATAAAATAAAGCCTGGGACATCGGCAGATCGGAGTTGTGCTACATTCATTGCCAGTCAACGAAACTGTTTATTATTCTATGAATTGTGGGACAGTGGTCTTAAAGTTATTGAGCAGCACCTGGTCAGAGCTTTGCTGAAGCCAGAGGTGGACAGCATACTCCTTGGTCCATATAGCAACCAGTGGGGTGGCTCCAGAACTCATCGAGCAGAGGAGCCTTTTTCTGCAGTCATCACGCAAGATAAGAGAGTGTGGCCATGTGTGGTGAAGTGGGATGTTATAAATATTTATAGGGGACTTAGTGTACTGACTGAGATCAGCTGTGAAGGTATCTATATCTAATAAGTGTAGTGTATTATAGATAACCTTACTTGCTGCCACATATATATATATCTCAGTCAGAATTATTCTGGAATAGTGTGATGACTACGTTGTATGTCTAGGGTATGTGTATGATGAAGTGTAAGTCATAACAACAACAGACAGATAAACAATTTAATTTATTCCACCACACTTGACAACACTGTGACACTCACATACATATAACACTCTAAAGGATAACTTAAAGGAGTCACTGATAACTTTTCAAATAACAATATGTATTCATTGCTGTTATGAATGAATATGTGTCCTGATTCAATTACAAAGGGAACCAGGAATCACAATCAATTTTACTTACAAGTTATATGTACAGAATTTATCAATATGAATATTGTAATGACATATATTATTAAAAGTATCCTATGTGTGTCAGTTGTGTAGTAGTAATATGAGGTAATACTGGTTTTGTTTTGTTCAAGCTCTGTTGGTATTTGTCATCATGACTTCAATAGTTTGTCTTTAGGGGAACTATTATTGGAGATGTTCTCAGTTCCTGATATTAACACAATTTAATTCCCCTCTTAATGTTATTTTTTACAAGGTCATTTTAAGCTGGGGGTACATAATTTTGAGCTCAGCTGGCCACATCAGCTTATCTGGCGTGATGGCGGCAGGAACAGACTCCTCTGCTCGATTCTCCCCTCGGCTCTGGAGACATCTCACTGATAGCTAAATGGACCAAGGAGTATGCTGTCCGACTCTGGATTCAGCAAAGCTCTGACCAGGTGCTGCTCAATACCATCAAGACCACGGTCCCTGAAAACAAGAAGGATGTACCTTCTACTTCATAACTAATTTATACTCTCTTTTTACACTGAGCACAATACATCACAAACATTGAGTTCAGAGCGTTAGGCCAACTGTCAGCTTCATCTGAAATATTTTATACCAGTATTTACCTCCTTAATGGTTACCACGGCTCTGAACTTCCAGCATTATTTCTGTCTAATCAATAATCTAGGTGTCAGTGTACGGTTTGGCCATTCCATGCAGTTTTACTTTCCTCCGACACCTTCTGTTCAGGCTGGAGCATTATAGGCTTTATATCATGTTTGCTACTGAACTACACATATATACAGGCATAAATTAACAATTCACATTCAATTTTCATTAAAAGATACTGAATGTTTCAAGCTTACCACAATTCATGGAAACAAACACAGATACGTTGATTAGCAATGAATTCTGGCACAAAATACTGGCACAAATTCCCATCTGCTTATGTTCCAGGCTTTTATTTAACACAAATATGAGCTGGCTTCAACGCACTGTTGCTTTATCAAGCTTATTTGCACTAGTGGTCTCGAACTAACGCTTCTAAGTGAGTATATCAGCGAGTCTAGCCAATGGAGCCACGTTTCGACAAGTATTTGAAAAAATTTTAACTTCCTACGTCTCCCCTAACAACCAAGGATAGCCTTTATAGCCCGACTAATCGTGTTTAGCCTTACATATCATTCCAGCCAATCAGTTCAAATGTAACTTGTGGCCCATTTCCCGTACAATGGTGGTGAAAAAAAAATCTACCACTGAGCGATTCTGATTTTGGGTGTTGTCTGACAGCACTATCATTTTATTTTGGCTATAACTTGTTAATTCCTAGAATATTTGCATAACGTTGTACATATTCTTTGTCAGCAAACCCTAAGGAACCCAAATATATATATTTAATAGAGCTAAGTGGCTGCGTTCAAAATATGCAATTTCTTCTACCTCCTGTTTCGAAGATGTGCTGTCTGGGTACTGTAATGTTTTCAAACGTAAACCCATCTATTGTCATCTTTTCCTTATAAGCGTTTTTCAGGATTTTTTAAAACCTAACTCTGGGAAGGGTAGTGAATTTATCACTGTCCGTCTGAAAAAAAAAGTTAGTGCATGTAGTCTTACACGCGTGATGGCAGCATTTGTGTATCGCGCGACGCGTGTTTAGTGTTCGGCTTTCTGCCTCTCCCTTCTCGCTATCCTTTAGTCCATCTGTCTTTTGTTTTTGGTAACATAGTGTAGAAAAAGACATGAATGGAATTTTAAAATTTAGGTCAACTTGCATATTTCAAGGTTTTTCTTAGAAAGGCAGCACATTTTATTGTGTGTTTGGGAAACGCGTGTATGTTGCAGAAGGCCTTTAATATCAACGTGAAAGCGTTACAATTTGCCGACGAAGTAGAAAAGAAGGGGGATTTCGAGTACTGTCATTGTGACCGCACTGTTCTTTACCATTCTTCTTCCTTTATTTATTATATGTATTTATTAGGCTTTATATTTACTTGATAATTTATATATGTGGATTAGAATATTCCACGACATCTCCCCTCTTAAAACAGACATTATATGTCAGTCCTTTATTCTATATACACATAGAGAAATTTATTATTAGTTCTGGGTTTACGGTGATTCTCATCACACGGATGGCGGCTTAAAAAATCCGCTCCCAAATTTGTTTTTCCAGATATATACTCAATGCTAAAATTATATGGAGCCAAAAGTAAAGACCATCGGAGTAACCTGGAGTTCTCATGCCTAGCCTGTGCTAGAAACGATAAAGGTTTGTGGTCTGTTTGCAACTTAAAGGCCTTCCCATACAGATAAATATTGAATTTCTTTATTGCCCATATTACTGCAAGACATTCTTTTTCGCTAGTTGAGTAATTGATTTCAGCTTTATTCAATTTTCTGCTAGCATATGCCACTGGGCTTAATTCCCCATCCAATGCATCGGATTTCTGTAGTAGAGTTGCACCTAACCCAATATTACTTGCATCCGTCCTTACTATGAATTCTTGACTTAAGTCAGGTAATTTCAAAATAGGTTTACTTGTGAGCTTTTCCTTCAATTCTTGGTAAGCCATTTCACATTGTGGGTCCATGTAATGCGATCTGGATGTCCTTTACGTGTCAAATCAGTTAACGGTGCACATATGGAATTAAAGTTCCTGATATACTTCTGGTAGAAACCACATAATGAGACAAAGGATCTCACGTCCTTCTTGGTTTGTGGTCTCGGGGCTTTCTGTAGTTTCTCTAAATTCTTTGGGTCAGGGGTCATGTTTCCCTGATAAACTGTATGTCCCAAAAATTCCAATTCTTTACATCCAACGCAACATTTGGTTGGTCGGGCTGTTAAATTTGCCTCCCTAAGTCGATTAAACAGCATGTTCAGAGAGTCAATGTGTTCCTCAAATGTTTCTGTTGCTATAAGGATATCATCCATGAAAATTTGTTATACATGGATTATTCAGAGGGTCCAATAATTTTCTCATCATTCTAGAGAAGACACTAGGCGCATTCTTCAATCCAAATGGCAATCTATTAAACTCATAGTGTCCTTCTGAGGTACTAAACGCTAGGTATGGTCTAACCTCAGGCTTTACTGGAATCTGATAGTATCCTTTACTCAGATCCACTTTTGAGAAATATTTAGCTTTATTTAGTCTGGCAAACAGCTGATTTGTATCCGGCAATGGATCCACCTGTCCTTCTGTAATAGCATTCAGTCTCCTGTAATCTATACAGAGTCTATGTTCTCCAGAGGGCTTCCTTAAGAGTACAACACCGGAACTATATGAGGATTCACTGTGTGAAATAATTCCCTCCTTCAATAGATAGTCTATCTCTTCCTTCAAAGCTTTTTCCTTAGCAAACGGAATCGAATATGGTTTCATACAGACAGGTGTGGGGTCTATCAGTTTCATATCATATTCCAATAGGTTTGTATGCCCTGGTCGGTCTGTTAACACCTCTGCATGATTATTTAGAACCTGTTGCACTCTCTCTTTCTGAGTTTTCGTTAAATGTGTACTGATTTTTACCTGTGCTGCTGTCTCACAGGGGTGTAATGGATATTCAAATGATGAAAGTGGTTCCTTTTTCATCTCCATGGCGATGGACAAGGTCAACAAGTGTGTCTCCTCCTGATGTTCTCTTTCCAAATATTTCTTCAGGAGGTTCACATGATAGATTTTTTCTTTCCCCTTCTTATCTATCTTATAATTTGTTCTAGATACCTTCTCTAAAACTGTATATGGACCCTGCCATCCAATTTGTAACTTATTCTGACTCCCGGGCAAAAGAAGCAGTACCTTCTCTCCCACAGCCAAATCTCTGTCTTTCGCCTTCCTGTTATAATAGGCAGCATGTTTCTTCCTGGCTTGTTTTAAATTTTCATTGGCAAGTTTCCAGCCAGTTTTCAAACGAGTGGTCAGCTCATTCACATATTGGTATGAAGATGTAATGTTTTCCTCTGCCTTTTCATCAGTCCACGTTCTTAACAAAGCTTCAAGTGGACCTTTTATTGGCCTTCCAAACAATAATGTTGCCGGGGCCATACCGGTTGAACTATGGGGTACCTCCCGATAAGCAAAGAGGGCGGCGTGCAGGTACTGGTCCCATGTATCTGGTTTTTCGTGTGCCAACTTTCTCAGGATCGACATCAATGTGCCGTTAAATCTTTCCACTTGGCCGTTCCCTTGGGGATGATACACACTACAATGGAAGTGTTTGGCCTGGAAGATCCTGAAAACTTCTTCAGTTAGTTTCCCCTTGAACTGAGAGCCATTATCAGTCAAGATTTGATTGGGAAAGCCTAACCTTGTGAAAATTGTGAGCAATGCCTCTGCCACATGTTTAGAATCAATCGATGACAGGGCTACTGCCTCTCCCCACATAGAACAAGTGTCCACCAGAGTCAGAATGTAGCTGTTCCTTCTCTTGGTTCGGGTGAGAGGTCCCACAAGATCCACGGCAACTCTCTCAAAGGGTGTTCCCACTATGGGCATTTCCCCCAGAGTTGCTGGTGCAGTCCAATGTTTAGGTGCTACTCGTTGGCACTCTGGACAGGGTTTTACATATCGTTTGATATCTTCAGTTATTCCTGGCCAGAAATAGTGACAAGCTATTCGCTGTCCTGTTGCGCTGATTCCCATATGACCACTGAAGGGAATCGCATGCCCTAGTTCCAACACTTTAGTCCTATATGAAGTGGGAAGGACCAGCTGTCCGTGACCATTGGATTCAGATCCAGCCTTCCTATATATCAGTTTGTTCTTCATATAAAACTCTCCCTTGCCTGGAGGTGTATGAGATTTGGGCAACTTCTTGAAACATGGCTTGAGTGTTTTGTCCTCAGCCTGTGCCTTCCTCATCTCATCTGGATGAGTATTTATTGGATTATCCTCCTCCTTGTTTGACTGTGATCTGGTCTGCACTGTTGCCAATATCACAGGTCTTCTTGGGATTCCCCAAGAAGACATATCTACACCCCAATATCAGAGGGTAGATTGGCTCATTTATCACTGCTGCTTTTATGATTCCTTCCACATATCGCGTTTTCACTTTTATTCGGGCGACGGGAAGTGTCATGGTAGCTACATCCTTGGTTGCAGTTTGAATCTCCACTGTTTCTGTGGTGTATTGATCGGCCTGCACCAGGTGAGAACTCACAACGGAATCGTAATCTAAACCGGTATCATATAAACATCTTATAGTGACACCATTACAGATGACATCTTCACACACTGGGGGGTGGTATGGTTCCTGTAATTCTTCAGGTTTGCCCTTTTTTTTTCCTTTTTCCCCGATGTCATAGCAGCAAAATGAGGAGGTTTCCTTCTACAATGGTCAGTGTCATGATTGTTCATCTTACAATTTTTACACCACCTTTTTCCTTGGTTGAAAGATTTTCTTTCATCATATTTCCTTTCATCGAATTGTGGGGTTTTATTTTTATTTTCATACCGTGGCCTATCAATTTGGTGCTTACCTTTATTTTGATCCTTAGGATCAAATTTATTAAAGTTCTGTGGTGCCCTAAAGTTATCCACTTGTTTCTTTTTATTACCTGTTACCTCTGCTTGAGCTGCTTGATACCTTTCAGCAACATTTAGCAACTCACCCAGCCTCTCTGCACCTTGTTCCATGAGAAACTTTCTCAGGTCTGGAGCCATGGACTCTCTTAGTTGCTCTATAAGGACCATTTCCTTAAGATCTTGGGTTTTCCCCAGAGAAGTCCATTTCTCCAAGTATGTCTCTATTCGTGCAGAGAACTGGTGATAGGTTTCACCTGACAGTAGTTTAGCATTCCTAAATTTTTTCCTATAGAATTCTGCATTCTTTTCATATCTTAACAAAAGAGCCTGCTTTAGCATGTCATAATTTTCCTGATCACCTCTGCTCATTTTTGCAAAAACTTCATAAGCTGCCCCACGAAGTCCCTGAGATAACTTTAAGCTCCACCTTTCTCTCTCTAACCCATACGTGGTAGCTAATAGTTCATACCTATTTAGGTAGCTCTCTATATCATCGTCTTTCTCAACAAAATGATCTAAATGAAAATTCATAGCTGAGGTTGAGGCTCCCTGAGTAACCGTAGCATCAGAGGCAAAGGGACTGGCACCATTTTCAGGAGCATGGCCTTGAAACTCAAACTCCCTTAGTCGTAACTCATGTTCCCTTTGTAATCTCTTATCTTCTGCTTCCCTTTCTGCAGCTAATCTCTTGTCTTCCCTTTCTGCAGCCAATTTCTTCTCTTCCCTTTCTGCAGCTAATTTCTTCTCTTCCCTTTCTGCAGCTAATTTCTTCTCTTCCCTTTCTGCAGTCAATCTTTTCTCTTCCCTTTCTGCAGCTAATTTCTTCTCTTCCCTTTCTGCAGCTAATTTCTTCTCTTCCCTTTCTGCAGTCAATCTTTTGTCTTCTCTTTCTGCCTCCAATTTCTTAGCCTCAGCCTCAATCTGCAACCTCTTAGTCTCAGCCTCAGCCTCAAATTGTAACTTCTTAATTTCCCTTTCAGCCTCTAACTTTCTTTCGGCTTCAAACCTTCTTTCTTCGCGTTCAATAAATTTGTCACATTCCGTGGTGACATAGGCAACCATAACTTGCCCATCTAATCCTAACTCTTTTGCAGTCTGAACAGCAGCAGATCGAAACTTGGCCAGGTCCGCCATTGTCTATCATGTAAATTTATACAATGTCTAACCAACAATTCAATTTCTACATATATCTAATGGACAACACAGGCACCGTGAGCTCAACCTTATTTAATTCCACCCAAGGATACCTTTTAATTCTTATATTCCCTGAAGTGAATTACCCCCAATATTTATAATAGGGAAAGATTCAAAATCCCAAGAGCGAGACCCCAATATATGTGGTGAAGTGGGATGTTATAAATATTTATAGGGGACTTAGTGTACTGACTGAGATCAGCTGTGAAGGTATCTATATCTAATAAGTGTAGTGTATTATAGATAACCTTACTTGCTGCCACATATATATATATCTCAGTCAGAATTATTCTGGAATAGTGTGATGACTACGTTGTATGTCTAGGGTATGTGTATGATGAAGTGTAAGTCATAACAACAACAGACAGATAAACAATTTAATTTATTCCACCACACTTGACAACACTGTGACACTCACATACATATAACACTCTAAAGGATAACTTAAAGGAGTCACTGATAACTTTTCAAATAACAATATGTATTCATTGCTGTTATGAATGAATATGTGTCCTGATTCAATTACAAAGGGAACCAGGAATCACAATCAATTTTACTTACAAGTTATATGTACAGAATTTATCAATATGAATATTGTAATGACATATATTATTAAAAGTATCCTATGTGTGTCAGTTGTGTAGTAGTAATATGAGGTAATACTGGTTTTGTTTTGTTCAAGCTCTGTTGGTATTTGTCATCATGACTTCAATAGTTTGTCTTTAGGAGAACTATTATTGGAGATGTTCTCAGTTCCTGATATTAACACAATTTAATTCCCCTCTTAATGTTATTTTTACAAGGTCATTTTAAGCTGGGGGTACATAATTTTGAGCTCAGCTGGCCACATCAGCTTATCTGGCGTGATGGCGGCAGGAACAGACTCCTCTGCTCGATTCTCCCCTCGGCTCTGGAGACACCTCACTGATAGCTAAATGGACCAAGGAGTATGCTGTCCGACTCTGGATTCAGCAAAGCTCTGACCAGGTGCTGCTCAATACCATCAAGACCACGGTCCCTGAAAACAAGAAGGATGTACCTTCTACTTCATAACTAATTTATACTCTCTTTTTACACTGAGCACAATACATCACAAACATTGAGTTCAGAGCGTTAGGCCAACTGTCAGCTTCATCTGAAATATTTTATACCAGTATTTACCTCCTTAATGGTTACCACGGCTCTGCACTTCCAGCATTATTTCTGTCTAATCAATAATCTAGGTGTCAGTGTACTGTTTGGCCATTCCATGCAGTTTTACTTTCCTCCGACACCTTCTGTTCAGGCTGGAGCATTATAGGCTTTATATCATGTTTGCTACTGAACTACACATATATACAGGCATAAATTAACAATTCACATTCAATTTTCATTAAAAGATACTGAATGTTTCAAGCTTACCACAATTCATGGAAACAAACACAGATACGTTGATTAGCAATGAATTCTGGCACAAAATACTGGCACAAATTCCCATCTGCTTATGTTCCAGGCTTTTATTTAACACAAATATGAGCTGGCTTCAACGCACTGTTGCTTTATCAAGCTTATTTGCACTAGTGGTCTCGAACTAACGCTTCTAAGTGAGTATATCAGCGAGTCTAGCCAATGGAGCCACGTTTCGACAAGTATTTGAAAAAATTTTAACTTCCTACGTCTCCCCTAACAACCAAGGATAGCCTTTATAGCCCGACTAATCGTGTTTAGCCTTACATATCATTCCAGCCAATCAGTTCAAATGTAACTTGTGGCCCATTTCCCGTACAATGGTGGTGTAAAAAAATCTACCACTGAGCGATTCTGATTTTGGGTGTTGTCTGACAGCACCATCATTTTATTTTGGCTATAACTTGTTAATTTCTAGACTATTTGCATAACGTTGTACATATTCTTTGTCAGCAAACCCTAAGGAACCCAAATATATATATTTAATAGAGCTAAGTGGCTGCGTTCAAAATATGCAATTTCTTCTACCTCCTGTTTCGAAGATGTGCTGTCTGGGTACTGTAATGTTTTCAAACGTAAACCCATCTATTGTCATCTTTCCTTATAAGCGTTTATCAGGATTTAAAAACCTAACTCTGGGAAGGGTAGTGAATTTATCACTGTCCGTCTGAAAAAAAGTTAGTGCATGTAGTCTTACACGCGTGATGGCAGCATTTGTGTATCGCGCGACGCGTGTTTAGTGTTCGGCTTTCTGCCTCTCCCTTCTCGCTATCCTTTAGTCCATCTGTCTTTTGTTTTTGGTAACATAGTGTAGAAAAAGACATGAATGGAATTTTAAAATTTAGGTCAACTTGCATATTTCAAGGTTTTTCTTAGAAAGGCAGCACATTTTATTGTGTGTTTGGGAAACGCGTGTATGTTGCAGAAGGCCTTTAATATCAACGTGAAAGCGTTACAATTTGCCGACGAAGTAGAAAAGAAGGGGGATTTCGAGTACTGTCATTGTGACCGCACTGTTCTTTACCATTCTTCTTCCTTTATTTATTATATGTATTTATTAGGCTTTATATTTACTTGATAATTTATATATGTGGATTAGAATATTCCACGACACCATGGAGCTCAACATTATGTACCCCCATCTTAAAATGACAGTGTAAAATACAATTAAGAGGGGAATTTAATTGTTTTAATATCAGGAACTGAGAACATCTCCAATACTAGTTCCAATAAAGACAAACTATTGAAGTCATGATGACAAATACCAACAGAGCTTGAACAAAACAAAACCAGTATTACCTCAGATTACTACTACACAACTGACACACATAGGATACTATTAATAATATATGTCACTACAATATTCATATTGATAAATTCTGTACATATAACTTGTAATTAAAATTGATTGTGATTCCTGGTTCTCTTTGTATTTGAATCAGGACACATAAACATTCATGACAGCACTGAATACATATTGTTATTTGAAAAGTTATCAGTGACTCCTTTAAGATATCCTCGTAGAGTGTTTTATGTATGTGAGTGTCACAGTGTTGTCAAGTGTGGTGGAATAAATTAAATTGTTTATCTGTCTGTTGTTGTTATGACTTACACTTCATCATACACATACCCTAGACATATAACGTAGTCATCACACTATTCCAGAATAATTCTGACTGAGGTATACATATGTGGCAGCAAGTAAGGTTATATATAATACACTACTCTTATTAGATATATATACCTTCACAGCTGATCTCAGTCAGTACACTAAGTCCCCTATAAATATTTATAACATCCCACTTTACCACACTCACCTAACATTTTCCAGATCACTTCCCTTCCATTAAAATTACTGGCAACAAATGCCCTCTCAAATTTATAAAGGATAAGCAAGGCAAATTGCTTACTGCCCCAAAGGAAGTAATGGAAAGATGGAAAGAATATTTCTCAGAACTCCTGGATGGTGAGCAAGGTCAAACATTAGAAATGATAACCACTAGCACAGAAGAGGAAACCAATGGTGATGAAGATTTCATAAAGATGGAAGAACTGAAGCAGACAGCTGAGTGAAAAGGCCCTTGAGTATAAGAGTGAGATCCATCTTTGTTTCATATATCTGGAAAAGGCGTTTGACAGGGTCCCCTGGAGCAAACTTTGGGACTCTTTGGCAAGGAAGCACCTCTGATACATGCTATACAGAGCTTCTACACGTCTTGCAGAAATTATGTGAGGACAGCAAACCATAAGTCAGAAGAGTTCAGGACCACCACTGGTGTAAGACAAGGTGATATCCTGTCACCTTTTCATTCTCCTCATGGACAATGTCATCAAGGCGTGTAAGGAGAGAACAAGAAAGTATTCAGTGGGGTACTGGAAGATGAGACAGGTCTTTATTTCAGAGCTGGCATTTGCTGATGATGTTGCCCTGATTGCTAAATCAGAGGCACATCTCCAATCCAACCTGCAAGTCTGGAAGGAGGAGCTGGAGAAGAGAGGGATGGTCATAAGCAGCTCTAAAACAAAATTCATGGTGATATCACGAGAAGAAAGAAGACATCAGATTAAGCTGGGAGAACAGGTCCTGGAGCAGGTCGACCACTTTAAATACCTCGGAGCTATTATTGACCGAAAGGGAGGCATCAAAGAAGAGTTAGCCACTCTAAAAGGAGCAGCTGGGAGACTTTTTCAAGCCATAAATCGAGGATTCCTCAGCAAGAGAGAGGTTGGTAAGAAAACGAAGATGGCTGTATACCGCTCTACCTATGTCCCAGTCTTGACATATGGATGCGAGTCATGGGCAATGACTACAACGCACAAAAGCCAGATCAAAACCTCAGAAATGAGGTATCTGAGGAAGGTGGTTGAAGTAACAAGAAGAGACATGGTCCGCAACCAGACGATACGTCAAGGCCTAAAATCCCCCCCCCCCCAACCTTTGCAGATCCAAGTAGAACAGTCCCAACTAAGATGGTTTGGCCATGTCTGCAGAATGGGAGAAGATCGGCTACCACGACAAGCATGGGAAACAAAGAGCCAGGGATTCAGACCCCCAGGATGACCCAAAGTCCACTGGGAAGACAACATTAGACAATCTTTGAAGGACCGAGGACTAGAATGGAACCAGGCCAGAAGGAGGACAGCCGATAGGATAGTCTGGCGCTCTCTCTTCCAAACCTCTACACCTCACGGTAGAAGGGGAACGACTAAGTAAATAAGTATTAATAAAGTAAAACTGGATAGATGACATTCTTTCGAAACATAGATCTGACCATCGAAAATCAGTATACGTTTAATCTGTTAAAAATATGTATATTGCTTATTTAGTAATTACTATTACTAAAAGAGCATTAAAAACAATTTTTTACCTTAATATAAAAAGTCAAATAATTTACAACGTCATCTGCTCGCATTGTGAAATAAAACTTCCCTGTGGCCAGAACGTACTTATTCGCGGTGCGGGCAATGACAGAAGCATATTTTTTCGTCCGTAATAAGATTAATTGTAATCGAGCTCAAAGTGTTATAGATAAGTAGCTGTTTTGAATTATGATTCAAGAGCACATTTTAAAAAAACACGAATCTTTATGAATGCTTTTAACTCTTTAAGTCCCAAGCAAAAAGCAGGGTTTGGCCCAAACAAAAACGGCCACCACAGTGCTTTTTTATTGTTGTTGTTTGGAAAAAATATTTTTTTTAATGTTCATATGCATAAATACGAGTTATTTAAAATGAAAGTACTTCCTGTTGGAAATGACGTTTTGGGTTGTTAACATTGGAACAGAGCTCTAGACGAGCAAAAAATCCGAAGCCACTTAAATGGCTCCTGAGCCAAATAGGTCTAAACCATTGTGGTAAAGTGGGAGGTTATAAATATTTATAGGGGACTTAGTGTACTGACTGAGATCAGCTGTGAAGGTATCTGTATCTAATAAGTGTGGTGTATTACAGATAACCTTACTTGCTACCACATGTATACCTCAGTCAGACTTATTCTGGAATATTGTGATGACTACGTTGAATGTCTAGGGTTATGATAATGATGAAGTGTATGTTCACAACAACCAACAGACAGATAAACAATTTAATTTAATCCACAACACTTTACAACACTGTGACACTCACATACATATAACACTCTATAAGACTATCTTAATAAGTCAAGGGTAACTTTTAAAAATATGTATTAATTCCTTTCAATAACAGATATCCTGATTCAACTACAAAGTGAACCAGGAATCACAATCAATGAAATCACAAGTTGTATGTACACAATTTATAGATAGGATCTTTGTATTGACATATATTATTATTGCAATATGTGTGTAAGTTGTGCTGTAGTACTATGAGGTAATACTGGCTTTTCAAGCTAAGTTGTTGTTTGTCATCATGACTTCAAGTGTTTGTTTCTGGTGGAAATAATATTGGTAAGGTTCACAGTTCTTTTGATTTGAAACAAATAAATATCCCTCTCGAATTAAGGTAAAGTCACTTTTAGAGGGGGGTATACACAAGATTGAGCTGCTCTGGCCACGAACTCTTATCTTCTGTGTGGGCGACAGGAAACAGTCTCCACTGCTCGCTTGTTTCACCGTTTCCTTGAGAAACAATACTGGTCGCTATCTTGACCAAGGAGTATGCTACCAGCCTCTGGCTTCAGCAAAACTCAGACCAGGTGCTGCTTCAATACATTAGTACCACGGTCCCTGAAACAAGAAGGTTGTACCTCCTACTTCAGAACTAATTTATAATCTATTTCCACACTGAAGCACAATACATAACAAACACTGAGTTCAGCGCTGTAGGCCAACTGTTAGCTTCTCATGTAACAACATTCACCAGTATTCCTCTCCCTAATGGTTACAACGCCTCTGCAATTTCAGCTGTAATTCCTTCTATACAATAAGATAGGTGTCATAGTACTATTTGGCAATCCCATGCAGTTATACTCCTCTCCGACAAGTTTTGTTCAGGTTGGAGCAATATCTAGGCTTTGCCTCAAGTTGGTTACTGAACCACACACATACAGACATAAATTATGAATTCACATTCAATTTTCATCTAAAAGAGATCAAATATGTCTAGCTTACCACAATTCATGAGAATATTAAACAAATACGTTGACTGGCGATGAGTTATGGCACAATTCCGATCTGCCTCTGTCCCAGGCTTTCATTAGAAAAATATGAACTGGATCTCAACGCACTTGCTTCTACACCGTTTAATTTCAAAAAATGGCACTAAACAGACGCTCCTAATTGACTATATCAACTGGTCTAGCCAATAAGACCATGTTTACAAAAGCATTTGAAAAAATTTACCCTTCCTACGTTTCCCTTAACAACCAAAAATAGTATTTGCAGTCGACTAATCATGTTTCGCCTTACATATAATTCTAACCAATCAAATCGGATTTAACGTAGTGGCCTCATTCCCCTAAAGCAGCATCCAAACATGAGCAAATATGATCTGGTGCTGTCAGACAACACCCCTATAATATTTTGGCTATAATTTGTTAATTACTAGACTATGTGCATAACCCTTAACATATTCTTTGTCAGCAAGTCCTAAGGCACCCAAATATATAAATTTAATGGGGCTAAGTGGCTGCGTTCAAAATATGTATTTTCTTCTAGGATAGTCGTGCTGTTACCACCTCCTCACTTCCATACTATGGGGTGTCTTCTGTACTGTCAGGCTAATGTCAGGATTTCAGACATAAAACAGTAGAATGTCATGTTTCCTAATAAGCATTAAACATGTTTTTTAAAACCTAACCGTGTATTGGTAGTGTTTTTTGTCCCTGTTTATTTGAAAAAAAGGTAGTGCTTCATGCCTTACGCGTGGGATTGGCGTTACTATTAATCGCGAGACTGTGGTAGTATTGCATGCGTTCCTCCGTACATCTCTCTATCTCTCTCTTCTAAGTCCGTCTGTCTTTTCATTACGCAGTGTATATAATGACATTAATGCTAGTATTTTATCTAGGTCATTAAGCAGTGTGCGTATCTCAAGGTTTTCTAAGAAACACAGTACCGGATTTATTTTTTTGAAACGCGTGTAGTTGATGCAGTAGGCTTTACTAGTAAACGTGAAAGCGTTACAATTATGCAGACGAAGTAGAAAAAGGGGATTTTTGTACGCCATTGTGACAGCACTGGTCTTTTACCATTCTTCTTTCCTTTTATTGAATTAATTCGTTAGGCTTTACATTTACTTTTTAATTTAGATATGTGGATTTAGAATGTTTCACGACAACCCTGAGCCACTATAGTGGCTCTTGGGGCTTAAAGAGTTAAAAAGAGTTGGAGCCGCGGTAGCGCAGTGGTTAGTGCACTGGCTTCCTAGCTCGGTGGTCCATGGTTCAATCCCCAATTGAGGTGGGATTTTTTAGACCGCAAACGGCTCCGGGGTCGACCCAGCCTCATGAATTGGGTACCAGAGCAGCTCTGGGAAGGTTAAGGCGGCCGGCGTGATGCTGACCACATCACCCCTACTGTGCCAATGGTCAAGAAAATATGGGCCTAACACCATATTCCCAATATGCCTCAATGGGCGTGTAACGGGATCCTTTACCTTTACCTTTAAAGAGAGTTATATTTCGTTTAATGTTGACAATTATCATATATGATTTTCAGTGATCTTCATATTTATTTTTTCATGAAGTTTCACTTATAAAGATTAGTTCAGTTTACTTAATGCTAATATAAAATACAATACAAAACAATATTAATTTGTAAAATAGAATAAATAACAGCTTTGTTAACATTTCCAAATATATATATTTGTCACTTTATTAGACGTCAATGACGGTAATATGTGCCAGTAAAACCAAGGCAATAGTACATGATAAATGCGTTTTTTTCTACTTGGTAAGGCATCTGCTGGGTATAAATAAAGAGTATTAATAAAGTTTAATTGCGAAACAGAAACAGAAATGAATGTAGCAGGCCAGATATTATAGAGGAAATACTACAGGTCAATACATATCTGCACACTATAGGATGCAGTGTAAGACTAACATGGATACCATCACATGTGGGAATAGCAGGAAATGAGCTTGCAGACAAAGAAGCCTAGGGGGAAGAACTAACTATAACAAAATTGAAGTAGGCTAAGGGAAATTTGAAATTAAGAGCTTAATTGCTCAAGCAATAACTAAAGAGTGGATAACAGCGTGGGACCAAAGTAAAAAAGCAAGACACTCATTTAAAATATTGAAAAAACCAAGCAAAAAATGTCAGATAAAAGATGAACTAAAAATACCAATTAATAAAAAATTGCTGATGCTCAAGCTTGGAACTGGATATTTCATGATAGAGGAACCCACGTGCGAAGAGTGTCAAGAACCAAACACAATTAGACACTTTCTGGTGGACTGCAAAAAATATGACCAGCAGAAGCAAAACATTAAGACATACTGTAGTAACCACAAGGTAGAAATGAGTGTAGAAAATCTCATAGGTACTAAGACCCCATCAGAAATACAAAAGTTAATAAAACACTTTATTGCAAAAACAAAAGCTAACATACAAAAAATAAATAAATAAGGATGCGAGCCAGTAGTCTACATTGGTGAAAGACTCCCCCCAGAAAAATACGGATTGACAAAAAACCCTCCAGTGAAACATTAAAAACATATCAGTTAAGACAATATCATATTTGGGTTAATAAAACAACACTGAACTATAACTACAAAATTTAAAAAAAAAAAAAACCTACTAGAGATAATATAGTATAAAATAAATACAAACAAAAGCATATTACAATAAATGAAACACGTCCTGATATAACCAACAGCTCCATGTATATGGTAGATGGTTGAAAGGGGCGTACTACAAAGAAAAGTAGCAAACACCTATTTAAAAAAGAAAAATTTAATTGCGAATCGTATCTCAACTTGCCTGCTGGTGTGAGGAATTTATGGGTGTTAACGTGAAGCATTCACGGTAATGTGCTGTTATGATTCAACAACTCCTAGCGAAGAAGTCTACAATCCTTTCTATTATCACCTATATCCTAATTAACATGCCGAGTATGGCAAAATCACACAGAGAGATCTGTTACGTTTAACCGCCGCTTTGTAGGGAAGTTCAAAGAAAGAAACTAGCATTGAATGACATGAGAACTATTGAACTCTAAAAGAAAGTTGAATGTAACATTTAAAGTAATTGCCAGCACATTTCAAATTCCGAGAAGAACTCTTTTCGTGATCAGAAGCAACTGAAACTTTCCTACATTATGTAAAAAAAAAAAACTTACTTTAAAATGAAAGTGGTTAACTCCTAACACAGTTTTCGATAATGAAATATACATAATGATAAGTACAACTTGTTTTTTAATTTTTTAAATTTTTCTGCACTCAGTACTGTATATATTGCATGCATGTTTAAAAATCACGGACCAATTCAAATAAGTGCATGTCATAGCGATTTCATTTCTTCCCATTTTCATATATAACACTGTATGTTATCATCATAAATAAATTATTTAATGTAAAACCAGTAACGTTAGACATGTCTCAAATTAGCTTGTAAAAATGTGGTTTTTGTGCACGAATACTAAGATTTCACTTCAGCCACTCATGACATTTCGTCTCAGTATGATGCCTATTAATAATTAAATGAAGCCTATTTCATGTCTTTTCCATAACTGAGACAGTCTGTTTGTACACACATTGTGATATAACAACGAATATCTTTCGTACATATTTTTTTTAGTGTAACAATTACAATAATAAATATTCAGAGCTACAATTATATGCAATTGTAGTGGATTTTGATGGTATTGTATGGTGGTGTTATCACCTAGTGTGATGCGTGAGGTCAGCTGTGAAGGCTCCTGAGATAATTGTAACTGTGAATATACAGAAGGCCCTTTCGTGCTACCACTTTATGACCTCACACATATCTTTTTTTACTAATGAATGTGGCTACGTTAAAATCTAGGGTACTGAATGCAATGTGTTGTATGGACATATACACACACCCACAGATATTAATTAAGTCTAATACTATCAATAAAATTTATAACACAATGAACTAAATTCAGCTGGTTAAATTTAGAATAGAAAATCTTTTTTTAAATTTATTTGTTCTGAACCGAGGTTTTATTTTGGCCAGAACTTATGCAAAAATTTTGAAATTTATGAATGAATGGCATGAATAAATGGCATGTTAAATGAAAGATGTTTACATATGCAATCTTCAAGATTAATTATAGTATTACGGTTCGTAATGTTAATTTTCCTGGGAAAACTATGAATGGATGTGCTGTTGGGGTGGCTTCATCCCTCCCTGTTTATGCCTACACAGCATTGTCCATTAATGATGGAAGGAAATGGGATGCTTCAGTAGTAAATTCTCTTGGGTGCTAGTTTTATGAAGTTGGTGTAAGTTCAGCAGGCCAGCTAGCCTACTTAACTTTGCCAGATTTGTTCTGGTGCTGGAATATGATGGCCCCACTTCTCCGTGCTTGAGCAATACACAGATGTTCTGTCGAAATGTACCCTGCACGGGTCCTCACTTCAATTATTAATCAGCATTTGACACCACCTTAGTGTCAAGATCGAACTCACAGCTCTGAAATAAAGTATTGGTTTTTGCTCAGAACCTTACCTAATAAGCCACTTCTACACATAACAAATTACAATAACACCACATAAACAGGGTCAGTTCTCTCTGACCAGACAGCACATCTTACCTAGTTGGTTTCGCATAGGGTAAGTTTCCCCAGTCTACAGATTCTGAAATAGGTGCATTATCTCACTGCCATACAATAGGATAGCTGATATGTTTCACCGCTCTCAACACTTGATCACCCCTTCCTAAACCTTGCTGTAGTTTATATATTGTTTGTCCCTAGACCCTGAACTAGGGCGGGGGGGTCCAGAGCGAATCCCTACTTGTTTGTAAGGCTAGATTTCGATATGGCAGTATCAAATCACTCGAAACATTAAACAATATTCAAAATATACAAAGAAATAATTTCAATCTTACCAGATTATGAATAAAGAACACAGAAATGCTAGCAAAACTCAGCTGAGCTGCTGGCTATAGTATGGCGTCCCTGAACTTATTTCAATTTATTTCATTTGGAAATCACCACACTTGAAATTTACTGTGTCTATCACTGGACAACTATTGAGGAATGGCAAAAAAGCTCGTCTGAGCGCGGATAATATGATTGTCTGTGGCCAATCAATGCCTTGGTTTTTTTAAATTCAAATTTCCTACACTAAAGTCATTTCAGTCATGCTTCAGTCAAGTATGGATTTTTATCTGTTAGTCTGTCCGTCTCTACTTGCGTTTTTTACAAAAACGTACTTGATTTTTGAACCAACCTTTCTCTCCCCTCCAAAATTTTGTCGTTAAAAGTTATTTTTAGACACAGCTCCCACCAATATCCCTTCTCTTCCATGCTAATTAGATTTGAACACCTGCGTCTCAAGGTCGCGGTTTTTGTGCAAATAGTGATATGTTAGATTCAATGCAGTCTTTCGCTGATGTGAACAACACTGTCTTTTGTCATTATTTTCATTATTATCTATCCGTCTGTAAAATTAAAAACATATTATTTCACTGCTCAGAATGGGCCATCCGGCCAGCTAATTTTTATATTCCTAACATTAATATTAAGAAAAAGTTACTTTTTAAATTTTGTAATATTTCAAGCATCTGCGTTTAGCCGCTGAATTCAAATCAAAGGCTTGGTATCGCAAAAGCGTCCGTTCCGTACCTCGTGTCAATTTGGGGACGTGAATTTTTTCCTCCGTTCCCCCCCCCCCCCCCCCCCCCCCCCCAAGTGCGTCTCCTTAGCCTTGCTAGTCTCACGCAATTTTTTTCAGTCATATTTTTTTTTTCCTTTTGATCCGCCGTTCTCATCCCTCCAAATGGTAACCGTTTTGATTTCCCGTGTAACAAGTCAACTTTTTTTTTATGGAGGGTGATGACCCGCGGTCAGGGCGATCATGTAC
>JAMPIV010013535.1:0-100342 GCA_024509875.1 Oreohelix idahoensis | reverse complement strand
TTGCGTCTGTGCTAAGAGAACTAACGACATTGAGGTATGCTTACCTATGAGTACATTTTATAATACTTTAGATTTAGTAATATTAGACGTTTCAGGTTTAGGAGTTAATGCATTTTAGAGTTTGTTTATATATAGTTTGATAGATTCTGATTTGCGATGTATGTGTTTTCTAGAGTAATGTCACGTATATATATCATCGCTACTTTCAACTGTGAGATATGAGTTGACGTACTAAGTGATTTTAATAGAGGATCTGGTACTTATTATCATTATTATTATTTGTTTAGTGTTAAGTAATATTTATATTGCATTCTTGTGAGCTGTAAGTGTGGTTAATTTTACATCAGTGATTATTGTGAGAGAAAGATTAGCGTATCCTCTGCCTCCATAAGTAGCCTATGCCTATTACATTTAGTATAGAGCTGTAAGAATAGAGTATATATACTCATGGAAAAAAAGTAAGTGTGCAGCACTCAACAGGGCACTGTGCGTGTGTTCTTGGGTGAACTCAAATGCAAGTTGGCACACACTTCTGTGTGAGTGTTGTTCACTTACCCGTGCAATTACAATGGGATAGCACTATTCATGGGGAGATAATCACGGTGCAAGATAAATCACGTGAAAAGTGCCGTAGGGGAGAATTTATCACAGATAAAAGGAAGGTAAGTGTGTAGCTCTAATCACAAGCATGTGAAAATGTAATCCTTTAAATAGAGAGTACCAAGAGTCCAACAGAAACATCTTTTTTGACAATGCCAAGATTGAACCAACAACAGCGAGCAATAGCTATAGGGATGTTAGCTGCTGGAGCGACTATATTAGCTGTATCACAACATTTCAATGTTCACAGGAACACTATATCACGCATCCAAGCTCGTAAGCTCGTTTCCACCAAACTGGATCCACTGCTGATCGCCATAGCAGTGGCCGACCACGAGTTACCACCCCTGCACAAGACCGTTACATACGCCTTATGCACTTGCGTAACAGGTTTATTCAGGCAACATGGACTGCCAGGAGCATTCCAGGTTTAAGACTGTCGTGAAACATTCTAAATCCACATATATAAATTAAAAGGTAAATGTAAAGCCTAACACATAAATTCAATAAAAAGGAAAGAGAAATGGTTAAAGACCCGTGCTTTCCAATAGCGTACGCCTGTGTTAATAGAACGTCATGCTAGTTGAACAATAAAAAAACCTTTTTTATGCTTCGTCTGCATATTCTCAGGCTTTCACGTTGATAGTAAAGCCTACTGCATCAATACACGCTTTCTACTATAAAACGTGTACTGTATTTCTAAGAAAACCTTGAGCTAGGCACACTGCGTAATGACCTAAATTAATACTTCCATTAATTTCATTTTATACACTACGTTAACATAAACGGAAAAACAGATGGAATTAGGATAGAGAGAGTGAGGGCTGAAAGCAGGAACGCATGCAAACACGCGTCTCGCGATATATAATTAATGCCACCCCAAGCGTAAGGCCAGAAGCACTAACTTTTTTCAAATAGACAGTGATAAAAAACACTACAACTACGAGAGTTAGGTTTAAAAACCTGTAAAATGCTTATTGGGAAACATGACATTCTACTGTTTTATGTCTGAAATCCTGACACTAGTATGACAGAACAGTCGAAAAGGCAGGACAGGTGGCGGTTCTAAATCGATAAAAATAAAATAAAAATAACAATACACGACTATCCTAGAAGAAAATGCATATTTTGAACGCAGCCCCTTAGCCCCATTAAATTTATATATTTGGGTTTCTTAGGACTTGCTGACAAAGAATATGTTAAGTGTTACGCAAATAGTCTAGGAATTAACAAATTATAGCCAAAAGAAAATAGTGAGGGTGTCAGACAACACCAAATAATAATCGCACAGTGGCATGTTTTGAAACCACTATTTTACGGGAAATGGGCCACCATGTAAAATCCTATTTGATTGGATAGAAGTAAATGTAAGGCTAAACACGATTAGTCGGACTACAACTACTAATTTTGGTTGTTAGGGGAAACGTGAGAAGGGTAAAATTTTTTGAAAAGCTGTGTAAACATGGCCCGATTGGTTAGACCCGCCAATATAGTCAATTAGGAGTGTCAGTTCAGTGCCACATTTTAAAATAAACTTACTAAGAAACAGTGCGTTGAGATCCAGATCATATTTTTTCTAAATAAAAGTCTGGGACAGAGGCAGATCGGAATTTGTGCCATTATTCATCGCCAGTCAACGTATTTGTGTATTATTTCCATGAATTGTGGTAAGCTTGACATATTTGATATCTTTTTAATGAAAATTGAATGAAAATTGATAATTTATGTCTGTATATGTGTGTGGTTCAGTAGCAAACATGAGGCAAGGCCTAGATAGTGCTCCAACCTGAACAGGACGTGTCGGAGAAAAGTAAAACTGCATGGAATTGTCAAACAGTACACTGACACCTATCTTATTGACTAGAAAGAACTAATGCTGGAATTGCAGAAGCGTAGTAACAATTAGGGAGGAGTGTACTGGTGTAAATTGTTTCAGATGAAGCTAGCAGTTGGCCTACCGCTCTGAACTCAGTGTTTGTTATGTATTGTGTTCAGTGTGGAAATAGATTATAAATTAGATCTGAAGTAGGAGGTACAACCTTCTTGTTTCAGGGACCGTGGTCCTAAGTTATTGAAGCAGCACCTGGTCTGAGTTTTGCTGAATCCAGAGGCTGACAGCATACTCCTTGGTCCAGATAGCGACCAGTGAGGTGTCTCCAGAACACAGGAAGCAATCGAGCAGAGGAGTCTTTTCCTGCCGCCATCACGAAAGATAAGCTTCTGTGGCCAGAGTAGCTCAACATTATGTGCCCCCCCCCCCCCCCCCCCTCAAAAATTGACAGTATATTTAACACAGAGGGACAATAAACTGTTGCAAATGACAGGAACTGTGAACTTTTCCCAATACTATTTCCAAGATAATCAAACACTTGAAGTCATGATGACAAACAACAACCTAGCTTGAAAAACAAAACCAGTATTACCTCATATTACTACTTCACAACTTACACACATAGGATAAGAATAATAAAATATGTCAATACAAAGATTATATTTATAAACTGTGTACATACTACTTGTAATTACATTTGATTGTGATTCCTGGTTCACTGTGTAGTTGAATCAGGATATCCATTATTGAAAAGAATTATTACATATATATTTGAAACTTTACACTTGACTCATTTAAGATAGTCTTATAGAGTGTTATATGTGTGTGAGTGTCACAGTGTTGTAAAGTGTTGTGGAATAAATTAAATTGTTTATCTGTCTGTTGTTGTTGTGACTTACACTTCATCATTTTCATAACCCTAGACATTTAACGTAGTCATCACAATATTCCAGAATAATTCTGACTGAGGTATAAATGTGGTAGCAAGTAAGGTCATCTGTAATACACCACACTTATTAGATACAGATACCTTCACAGCTGATCTCAGTCAGTACACTAAGTCCCCTATAAATATTTATAACATCCCACTTTACCACATATATTGGGGTCTCGCTCCCGGGATATTGAACTTTCTCCTATTATATATATATTGGGAATAATAAAAATTTAAAAGGTATCCTTGGGTGGAATTAAATAAGGTTGAGCTCTCAGTGCCTGTGGTTGTCCTTGGATAATTAATTACAGATTGTATTGTTTAGTTAGACATTATATACATTTACCTGTTAGAAAATGGCGGACCTGGCCAAATTTCGATCTGCTGCTGTGCAGACTGCTAAAGAGTTAGGAATGGACGGGCAAATTATGATTGCTTATGTCACTGCTGAATGTGACAAATATATTGAACGTGAGGAAAGAAGATTTGAAGCTGAAAGAAAGTTAGAGGCTGAAAAAGAAATTAAGAGGTTGCAGATTGAGGCTGAGGCTAAGAGGTTGCAGATTGAGGCTGACAAAGAGGCTAAAGCATTGGAGGCAGAAAGAGAAGACAAGAGATTGGCTGCAGAAAGGGAAGACAAGCGATTAGCTGCAGAGAGGGAAGCAGAAAAGGAGGAGAAGAGATTACAAAGGGAACATGAGTTACGACTAAGGGAGTTTGAGTTTCAAGGCCATGCTCCTGAAAATGGTGCCAGTCCCTTTACCTCCGATGCTATTGCTAGTCAGGGAGCCTCAACCTCAGCTATGAATTTTCATTTAGATCATTTTGTTGAGAAAGACGATGATATTGAGAGCTATCTAAATAGATATGAACTATTAGCTACCACGTATGGGTTAGAGAGAGAAAGGTGGAGCTTAAAGTTATCTCAAGGGCTTCGTGGGGCAGCTTATGAAGTTTTTGCCAAAATGAGCAGAGGTGATCAAGAAAATTATGACATGCTAAAGCAGGCTCTTTTGTTAAGATATGAAAAGAACGCAGAATTTTATAGGAAAAAATTTAGGAATGCTAAACTACTGTCAGGTGAAACCTATCACCAGTTCTCTGCACGGTTAGAGACATACTTGGAGAAATGGACTTCTCTGGGGAAAACCCAAGATCTTAAGGAAATGGTCCTTATAGAACAATTAAGAGAGTCCATGGCTCCAGACCTGAGAAAGTTTCTCATGGAACAAGGTGCAGAGAGACTGGGTGAGTTACTAAATGTTGCAGAAAGGTATCAAGCAGCTCAGGCAGAGGTATCAGGTAATAAAAAGAAACAGGTAGATAATTTTAGGGCACCACAGAACTTTAATAAATTTGATCCTAGAGATCAAAACAAAGTAAGCACCAGTTTGATAGGCCACGGTATGACAATAAAAATAAAACCCCACAATTCGATGAAAGGAAATATGATGAAAGAAAATCTTTCAACCAAGGAAGGAGGTGGTGTAGGAATTGTCAGATGAACAATCATGACACTGACCGTTGCAGAAGGAACCCTATAGTTATGGCCACCCTTCAGGTCAGGTCGACCTCAAGAAAGGAGGAGGATATTATGTTAAATACCACTCCAGAAGAGTTGAGGAAGGCACAGGCTGGGGATAAGACCCTCAAGCCTTGTTTCAGGAAATTGTCAACTTGTCATACAACTCCAGGCAAGGGAGATTTTTACATGAAAAACAAGTTGATTTACAGGAAGGCCGGAACTAGATCCAATGGTCACGGACAGTTGGTTCTTCCAAAGGCATATAGGGCAGACTTAATAAGGAGCCTACATGTGAAACAAGATGGGGACCATGAGAAAATTGGTACCATCATCCAAAAGGTGGCTCACAATTATTATTGGCCCAAGGCAAGGTGGGACATTGAGAATTTTGTAGAAAGGTGTAGCATAGCACATGAGGGAACACCCACAAGTGGGAACATTGATCAGGACCTGGACACGCCACGGGGCAAACTTAGGCCTGACAAGAAAAATAAATTTGATAAAGTGAACCAAATGGAATGGAAAGCCCCTTTTCACGGACAAGCTTCAATTAACTGTTTTACAATGGCCACTATGCAGAGAGTGCAAAAAGATGTCTTACCCCAGGATAAGCCGAAAATCCCTCAATCGGACTTAAACAAACTGGAGGAAGAGGATGTAGAGAGGAAATCTCTCATCCAGAATTCTAAGTGGGTAGAAAGCCCCAAGAAAAGAATTGGTAGCGGTCGTTTTGTGCATGATAATTCTGGGAAGAAAAATCATCACTATAGCGCGTCGAGTGGAAGAGACCATACCGGTGCATGGACAAAGAGGTCCACAAAATTAAAGGTCCATATGTAACGCTGTTAAGAACGTGGACTGATGAAAAGGCAGAGGAAAATATTACATCCTCATACCAATATGTGAATGAGCTGACCACTCGTTTAAAAACTGGCTGGAAACTTGCCAATGAAAATTTGAGACAAGCCAGGAAGAAACATGCTGCCTATTTCAACAGGAAGGCTAAAGACAGAGATTTGGCTGTGGGAGAGAAGGTACTGCTTCTTCTACCCGGTAGTCAGAATAAGTTACAAATTGGATGGCAAGGTCCATATACAGTTCTAGAGAAGGTGTCTAGAACCAATTATAAGATAGATAAGAAGGGGAAAGAAAAAATCTATCATGTGAATCTCCTGAAGAAATATTTGGAAAGAGAAAATCAGGAAGAGACACACTTGTTGACCTTGTCCATTGCAATGGAGATGAAAAAGGAACCACTTTCATCATTTGAATATCCATTACATCCCTGTGAGACAGCGGCACAGGTGAAAATCAGTACACATTTAACGAAAAATCAGAAAGGGAGAGTGCAACAGGTTCTAGATAATCATACAGAGGTGTTCACAGACCGACCGGGGCATACAAACTTATTGGAATATGATATGAAACTGATAGACCCCACACCTGTCTGTATGAAACCCTATTCGATTCCTTTTGCTAAGGAGAAAGCTTTGAAGGAAGAGATAGACTATTTGTTGAAGGAAGGAATTATTTCACACAGTGAATCTTCGTATAGTTCCAGTGTTGTGCTCTTAAGGAAACCCTCTGGAGAACATAGACTCTGTATAGATTACAGGAGACTGAATGCTATTACAGAAGGACAGGTGGATCCATTGCCGGATACAAATCAGTTGTTTGCCAGGCTAAATAAAGCTAAATATTTCTCAAAAGTGGATCTGAGTAAAGGATACTATCAGATTCCAGTAAAGCCTGAGGTTAGACCATACCTAGCTTTTAGTACCTCAGAGGGACACTATGAGTTTAACTGATTGCCATTTGGATTGAAGAATGCACCTAGTGTCTTCTCTAGAATGATGAGAAAATTGTTGGATCCTCTGAATAACCCATGCATCACAAATTTCATGGATGATATCCTTATAGCAACAGAAACATTTGAGGAACACATTGACTCTCTGAACATGCTGTTTAATCGACTTAGAGAAGCGAATTTAACAGCCCGACCAACTAAATGTTGCGTTGGATGTAAAGAATTAGAATTCTTGGGACACACAGTTCATCAGGGAAACATGACCCCTGATCCCAAGAATTTAGAGAAACTAAAGAAAGCCCCGAGACCACAAACCAAGAAAGACGTGAGATCCTTTGTCTCATTATGTGGTTTCTACCAAAAGTATATCAAAAACTTTAATTCCATATGTGCACCGTTAACTGATTTGACACGTAAAGGAAATCCAGATCGAATTACATGGACACCACAATGTGAATTGGCTTACCAGGAATTGAAGGAAAAGCTCACAAGCAAACCTATTTTGAAATTACCTGACTTAAGTCAAGAATTCATTGTAAGAACGGATGCCAGTAATATCGGGCTAGGTGCGACACTGCTACAGAAATCAGATGCATTGGATGGGGAATTAAGCCCAGTGGCATATGCTAGCAGAAAGTTGAATAAAGCTGAAACCAACTACTCAACTAGCGAAAAAGAATGTCTTGCAGTAATATGGGCGATAAAGAAATTCAATATTTATCTGTATGGGAAGGCATTTAAGTTGCAGACGGATCACAAACCCTTGTCGTTTCTAGCGCAGGCTAGGCATGAAAATTCTAGGTTACTCAGATGGTCATTACTGATGCAGCCATTTGAGTTTAGCATAGAGTACATATCTGGAAAAACAAATCTGGGAGCGGATTTTCTAAGCCGACATCCGTGTGATGAGAATCACCGTAAGCCCCAGAAATAATAATAAATTTCTTTATGTGTATATAGAATTATAGACTGACATATAACGTCTGTTTTAAGAGGGTAGAATTTGTCGTGAAACATTCTAAATCCACATATATAAATTAAAAGGTAAATGTAAAGCCTAACATATAAATTCAATAAAAAGGAAAGAGAAATGGTTAAAGACCCGTGCTACAATAGTACGCCTGTCACAATGGCGTTGACAATAAAAAAACCCTTGTTTTCTATGCTTCGTCTGCAAATTGTAACGCTTTCACGTTGATAGTAAAGCCTACTGCATCAATACACGCTTTCTACAATAAAACGTGTACTGTATTTCTAAGAAAACCTTGAGCTAGGCACACTGCGTAATGACCTAAATTAATACTTCCATTAATTTCATTTTATACACTACGTTAACATAAACGGAAGGACAGATGGAATTAGGATAGAGAGAGTGAGGGCTGAAAGCAGGAACGCATGCAACACTAACACGCGTCTCGCGATATATAATTAATGCCCCCCCCCCCAAGCGTAAGGCCAGAAGCACTAACTTTTTTCAAATAGACAGTGATAAAAAACACTACAACTACGAGAGTTAGGTTTAAAAACCTGTAAAATGCTTATTGGGAAACATGACATTCTACTGTTTTATGTCTGAAATCCTGACATTAGTATGACAGAACAGTCGAAAAGGCAGGACAGGTGGCGGTTCTAAATCGATAAAAATAAAATAAAAATAACAATACACGACTATCCTAGAAGAAAATGCATATTTTGAACGCAGCCCCTTAGCCCCATTAAATTTATATATTTGGGTTTCTTAGGACTTGCTGACAAAGAATATGTTAAGTGTTACGCAAATAGTCTAGGAATTAACAAATTATAGCCAAACGAAAATAGTGAGGGTGTCAGACAACATCAAATAATAATCGCACAGTGGCATGTTTTTAAACCACTATTTTACGGGAAATGGGCCACCATGTAAAATCCTATTTGATTGGATAGAAGTAAATGTAAGGCTAAACACGATTAGTCGGACTACAACTACTAATTTTGGTTGTTAGGGGAAACGTGAGAAGGGTAAAATTTTTTGAAAAGCTGTGTAAACATGGCCCGATTGGTTAGACCCGCCAATATAGTCAATTAGGAGCGTCAGTTCAGTGCCACATTTTAAAATAAACTTACTAAGAAACAGTGCGTTGAGATCCAGATCATATTTTTCTAAATAAAAGTCTGGGACAGAGGCAGATCGGAATTTGTGCCATTATTCATCGCCAGTCAACGTATTTGTGTATTATTTCCATGAATTGTGGTAAGCTTGACATATTTGATATCTTTTTAATGAAAATTGAATGAAAATTGATAATTTATGTCTGTATATGTGTGTGGTTCAGTAGCAAACATGAGGCAAGGCCTAGATAGTGCTCCAACCTGAACAGGACGTGTCGGAGAAAAGTAAAACTGCATGGAATTGCCAAACAGTACACTGACACCTATCTTATTGACTAGAAAGAACTAATGCTGGAATTGCAGAGGCGTAGTAACCATTAGGGAGGAGTATACTGGTGTAAATTGTTTCAGATGAAGCTAGCAGTTGGCCTACCGCTCTGAACTCAGTGTTTGTTATGTATTGTGTTCAGTGTGGAAATAGATTATAAATTAGATCTGAAGTAGGAGGTACAACCTTCTTGTTTCAGGGACCGTGGTCCTAAGTTATTGAAGCAGCACCTGGTCTGAGTTTTGCTGAATCCAGAGGCTGACAGCATACTCCTTGGTCCAGATAGCGACCAGTGAGGTGTCTCCAGAACACAGGAAGCAATCGAGCAGAGGAGTCTTTTCCTGCCGCCATCACGAAAGATAAGCTTCTGTGGCCAGAGTAGCTCAACATTATGTGCCCCCCCCCCCCCCCCCCCCCCCCTCAAAAATTGACAGTATATTTAACACAGAGAGACAATAAACTGTTGCAAATGACAGGAACTGTGAACTTTTCCCAATACTATTTCCAAGATAATCAAACACTTGAAGTCATGATGACAAACAACAACCTAGCTTGAAAAACAAAACCAGTATTACTTCATATTACTACTTCACAACTTACACACATAGGATAAGAATAATAAAATATGTCAATACAAAGATTATATGTATAAACTGTGTACATACTACTTGTAATTACATTTGATTGTGATTCCTGGTTCACTGTGTAGTTGAATCAGGATATCCATTATTGAAAGAATTATTACATATATATTTGAAACTTTACACTTGACTCATTTAAGATAGTCTTATAGAGTGTTATATGTGTGTGAGTGTCACAGTGTTGTAAAGTGTTGTGGAATAAATTAAATTGTTTATCTGTCTGTTGTTGTTGTGACTTACACTTCATCATTTTCATAACCCTAGACATTTAACGTAGTCATCACAATATTCCAGAATAATTCTGACTGAGGTATAAATGTGGTAGCAAGTAAGGTCATCTGTAATACCCCACACTTATTAGATACAGATACCTTCACAGCTGATCTCAGTCAGTACACTAAGACCCCTATAAATATTTATAACATCCCACTTTACCACAAAGACCCGTGTCGTGCAGAACAGTGTGGAATAGGTGGACATACACGGTACTGAAATCAAGATTTCCTTTTTTCGTGGGGATGCCACACTGACTTTAGTTTTTATCTTTCTTTCATGACACTTTCACTAAAATCAAAGTGATCACTTGGTCTTTTATTCAATATTCAACCACATTGTGTGCCAACTTTTATTTCAATTCGTCCATGAAATCACGCACAGTGCCCTATAAAGTGTTGCACACTTACTTTTTTCTATGAATATATATATATATATATATATATATATATATATATATATATATATATATATATATATATATATATATATATGCTTGTTCTTTAGAGCAACTAGGCCTCTAAGATACTGATCAAATGTGGTCATTTAGACCAGTTAGTTGTGTGTAATATTTCATCATAGATAGAAGTGTTTACACATATGTTTTCTCTCGCGTGAGGATGTAGTTAGTTAGTATTTAATAGGAACATGAAAGTATTATTGTTGACTGAGATATGTTTATCGTTGATTACATATACATACAAACACCGCACACAACACACACACTCATGGACATATAAGCGCATCTACTAGTATCTTTTCACAAATGTGTAACACCACACACAACACATGGACATATAAGCGCATGTACTTGCATATTTTCAAACATGTGTATGTATTATTACGTAGATGATGTTTGTCCATTAGTACGATGCTAGTTTATTTTGTTTCATTTTATTTCAGAGAGTCCAGCAGTCTGTGCTAGGTAAATAGCTAGGTTATACTGTGTTGCATTGGAATTACCTACAAAGTAAACTTGGGTGCAACATTGTTTTCTGTATGATTCATATGCAACCTGATAGGGTTTCATTAATAAAAGTGGGACTGTTGCTGTCATTTTCGACGGAGTCATATGTCAAGTTATTTGCTTATGTTTTTTCATAAGAATAATTGTGTCTTTACCTTGCGATGTCAGGGTGATTAGGGGTTGTCTTCCCTGTTCGTTCATCCTTTGGGGTTTGACCTGTATGAAGATAGGGTCAAAGGTAAACAGTTCTGGGCTATATGCGATGCGCAGTGGAGAGCGCGAAATTAGACTTCCGTCTTGTTGAGTTGTGAAGTCCTGGCTTCTGAGGGAAGTAAGACAAACGCTTTGTCTCCAGGGCAAAGTTGACGTAGGCGTCTTTTCTTGTTAGCAAATCGCCTAGCCTTTTCTTTCGCAAATTCGGAAGATGAAGTTGCTAATCTGCACGATTCGATAATTTTCTCCCTAAGAGCAATGACATATTCATATGACGATTGTGTATCATCGTCAATATTATCGGAAGTTATCAAATCGTGTAACAAGGACATCGGACCGCGCGGTTGCGCGCCAAAGACAAGTTCGAAAGGAGAAAACCCTTATGCTCGTTGGGAACCTCTCTATAGGCAAAGAGAGCTGCAGGTAGGACCCTGTCCCAGTCATCAGGATGATCCTCCGTTATCTTGCCAAGTAAGTTCTTTAGCGTCCTATTAAGACGTTCAACCAATCCATTGGACATTGGATGATAAATACTACTGAGAGACCTTTTAATGTCTAGCGTAGCCATTACCTGAGACATAATGTCCGAAATTAACTGAGTTCCGTGATCCGACAGTATTTCTCCGCGGAATCCCAGACGAGAAAATATGAGCCAAAGAGCGTCAGCGATATCTACAGTGGATCTGTCAATCAGTGCGCGCTTGACATTTTGTTTCTGTGTTCGCAAGGAGCAAGTTAGTTACTGTAACATCATGTGTGACTAAGCTTTATTTTGCAACACATTAAATTGCTTTTTATGTTACTTGTACTATTGTTATGTATTTTTCTTGTGTTTTTCAGCGGGCTGGTTGGGTAAGGTGACTCCTTTAGATAAATACCATGTAATAGAGGTTATCTATTGAGAGCGTGTCGTTAGGGACTGCAAAATTGGGATTTGCTAGCGACAATTGTTGCTATTTACGTTTAGCTGTGACGACATGAGTTAGTGTTGTTTTCGTTTTTTTTTTCATTCTTTGATTTCGATTTGTTTTGTTTGTATCTGTAGTTCTCTCCTTCCTTCCGTTTATTTCTTTACACCTTTTTGTTTATAACAGTGTTCCATTTGTCTTGTTTACTTTTCGCGGTCATCAGTACACATTTGTGTAACATTTTCTTTACTTTTTGCTGTATTGTTTATTTGACTTCCGCGAACGTTTTCGGTCATTGTTCTGTATCTTTGTCTTTGTATTTATGATTGTACTACATTATTGTCATACACAGTCTACATACATATACTTGGTCATGTATTATTATTATTATTGATAAGGTACACTCTTCATATAGAGATTGTTAATAAAATATTATTATATAAGATATTTATACAAGTTCTTTGCTAAAAGACTTGTTATCCACAAAGATTGAGACAAGGTGAAATACATATTCAAGTTCTTTATAAAAAAAAGACTTGTGCCCATAGTGAGTGGGATATAAAGGAATTATTTTCCACAGGTACTCAAGTGATTTTTTGTTACATTATAAACAAGATAACCATACAAGGGTTTTTGACTAAGACTAAGAGAGTGAAATAAAGTGAAGTGAGTATACACGTCTAGCATTTCAGACTTGTCTCCCATTAAAGTGGGATAAGGTAATTTATTTAATTTTTCAGGTTACTGATCTCATTAGACAGAATGTCTTCATTGGATTTTTTCATCCAGCAAGGGTTAACCCTTGGTAAGTCTGGTAAAGAATTGGAAGAATATTCATCTGCTCAATTCGCCATTGCATTAAAGTCAGAGAAAAAAAACAAAAAGAGGAAATTAAATTGAAAGCAGAAGCTGAACTAAAGAGGCTAGAAGATGAGAATAGAAGATTAGAACTTGAAGAAAAAAGGTATCAAAGAGAGGCTGAAGAGAGAAAAGCCCAAGCTGATGAAAGAAAATTCCAGATGGAAATGGAGGAGAAAAAACTCCAACTTCAAGCTGCTGCTGAGGAGAGAAAACTTCAAGCTGCTGCTGAGGAGAGAAAACTTCAAGCCGAAGAAAGGAAACAGAAAATAGAACATGAGGAAAGACTCGCAACTTTGGAATTAGAGAAATTGAAAGTGACAAATATGGGTGCTCATCAAGCAACTTCGGATACAACAAAGGAGAGATCTAGTAAGATCAAATTACCTCATTTCAATCCTTTAAAGGACGATATAACTGATTATCTTGATAGATTCGAATTTTTATGTGGTACGCATAAGATAAAAAAGGAAAACTATGTTGAACAACTGATGGAATTTTTTACAGGTGAAACTGTGACTACTCTTATGACAATAGAAGAGCATAATAGAACTAATTATGATGTTGTCAGAGCAGCATTGCTAAAAAAATATCAATTAAAAGAAGAAGACTATCGTCTTCGTTTTAGGACAATGTTGCCAGAAAATGGAGTAGATTTCTCTGATTTTGTTACAAAGATACGTCGTACATTTACACGATGGGTTGAGTTGTCTCAGACTGAGAAAACATATGACGGTCTAATGGACTTATTACTTCGAGATAAGGTTTTGTCATCTGTTAATGATTCTTTTCTTGCATTTCTTCATGAGCATAAGCCTAAAAACTTAAAAGACGTTGAGGAATACTGTTGTAAGTATGCCACCGCGCATCCCCATGCTACAGTTAGCAATTCTAAAGTGAAAGAAGGGTTGCCAGTTGCTTCGGCAGCACCATATGGCTCTAATTTCAATAAGAAATTTCAGGGTGCCCAACAAAACTGGAATAGGAGAAGTAATCAGAATTACACTCATAAGCAGAGTAATCCAACATATGATGGTTCTTCTGCTAAGAACTGGAAACGAGATGGTAGTTTTCGTAATTTTGGTGGTAGTAATCTTCGACACTTTCGCAAAGGTTATCACAATAATAACTATCTAAGCTCTCGAGATAATCATCCTCGACGTCAAGAATATGACGATGGTGAATTTAGAAACCGGGATTCAAACCGGAATGATAACTACAATAGACAATATGATAACAATTACAGGGGAAATGATAATCGCGGTAGACCTAGATATAACAAAAGAAAAGCTTACCAACAGGCAAACTCTGCACAACAAGAGTTTGATGGAGCCTGTAATCAAGTAAATGATAGTGGTAACTCTAAGGCTATCACTGGTTGTGCTTTCGATTTTGGGAGAGCAACTGAATGCCCCCAATGCTTAACATTGTTCGACTCATCGACTGTATCTACCCTAAGTTGTGGTCACCCTCTTCCTGTTCTACCTGCTACAGTTGCGCATGGTGGGAGAGGATCTCTCATCTTACATAAAGGTCTAATAAATGATAGTATAGTCTCAGTACTTTTCGATTCGGGATGTACTACCGTCGGGGTTAGGCAGTCTCTGATAGATCCTTGCCGTGCCACTGGAAAAATGGTCAAATGTGTTACATTTGATGGTACCATTGAAAAATATCCTACTGCTATCATTAGGATTGACACTCCCTTCTTTACAGGAGATGTCCACGCGTGTCTTCTTCCTAATCCTATTGCGGATCTTATAATCGGTCGTATTCATGGGGTTAAGGAATGCACACCGCAACAAATTTCTATTTGGGAGGAACAAAACATCCATGCACTTAATGCTCATAATAACACTAAGCAATATGGGAACAAAAATTTTCGTGAAAATATAGTTTCCCACGGAATAACAATACTGCCTCTAATGGGAGTTGGCGTCAGGCCAACAAAGGTAAATCAAGTTTGCATCACGGTGAGGACTTTGATAAGTATCATGTTAAGATTCCTCAGGGAAACCGTGCATCGAGTTCCCAGATTCCTGATAAGTGGGTAAAAGAAAACAAAACTGTTAGTACCCATCGTACTCAGCTCAGTTAGTACGATGTACCTGCTAAGCATATTGCTACAGGGAAAAATAAAAGCAACTTTGCTAGAAGAAATAACCGTGATTGTGGACAGTACCAAACGCGTCCATCACGTAATGGTTCTTCTTTAAAGAATTGGAGGGGATTTAATAGTCCTCAACATTTTGGTCCCAGTGACTATAAGAACTTTGATAGAGGTTACCAATCTCATAATAATTATTTTTGTGGACAACAAAATCCACGTAATAGGAATTTTGATCATAAGGGTAATAACACAACTTTTCATAACTATGGTAAACGGAGTTCAAACAAGAGCAATGGTCTCAACAGAGATAATAATTTTGATAGATCTCGTTGTGATGGTAGATCTCAACATGAATCTACTTAGCTCTGGTGTCCTAGTTTTCCTGATACACTTTCAGACTTAGGTCTGTCCTTAATATCCTAAAATATTGTAATACAAATGTGTTTGGATAATGTATAAAGAATTTAACAAATTTGATTTTGTCCATCCATCAGTGATATGTTGCTAATATAGCATTGTAATTCATGATATTTGTATATTGCTATAATTATAGGATTTAATAATGTTTGATATATGATTGGTATTGCCAGCAACTTAGGTTTCTTTAATGATACCTCCTGAATTTGTTTTGCTTTGAGAAATATTTTCTCTTATGTTGGGAGATGATTTGTATCCTCTTCAGACGCTTTATTTGTGCGTCCATTGTACCTGATATTAGGTTCATTCTTTCATGAGCGCATAATTGATGCTTGTGCTGTCTTGCTCATAGATATATTTTTTTTAAAATGTATCTTTTTTTTACAGGGGGGGGGGGGTGTAGTAATATGTTGCTGTCATTTTCGACGGAGTCATATGTCAAGTTATTTGCTTATGTTTTTTCATAAGAATAATTGTGTCTTTACCTTGCGATGTCAGGGTGATTAGGGGTTGTCTTCCCTGTTCGTTCATCCTTTGGGGTTTGACCTGTATGAAGATAGGGTCAAAGGTAAACAGTTCGGGCGTGTGCCCATGCGCAGGTTTTTAAGCGCCAAGTTGAGTTACTTCCGTCAGGCCGGGATGTAAGCTGGCTTCTGGGGGACGAACGTCCATTGTGTTTTCGGGGAAAATCTTCGAAGTGACTGAGTTGGCAGGTCTCCCCAGTGAATCTCTGTGCGTCGGAATGACGACAGAGTTCCTTATTGTGTTCTGAGGATTCGGTTCCAGGTAATACCGACTTTTTCCATTATTACGCTTTCGGTGGCAGAACATGTTAGAAGATTACCTAGTCTGTGAACTACAGCTCACCGATCTTACATTTCAGAACTGATATTGTTGCGCTCAAGGTAGCCATCCAAGACTATTAGTCTTTATATTATCCAGAAGTCCAGTGACGAAGTTATATTGTGGGAACCGCAGATTGGCGGTATTTATGTCTACATAAGCATTACTGCAGGGTTGATGTTAACCTGCCTAAAAGAAGTACACAGATGACGTCATAACGAGGCCTGTGTTAAGGCTAATATATTACAGCCTGATAAAGTGCAATTGGCGGGGAATGCCAAGTTGTACCTGTATGTCAAAGTGATTAAGGTATCTGACGCGTTTAGTCAGAGATACCAGGGCGGCGCTACGAACAATCATTATTGAAGAACATTGCTATTGTCCATGCACGAATATTCAAATGTTTACCAGCCTTTTGAATGCCTGATGTATACCTAACGATTTCCGGTCAGCATGACCTTGTTTACACTGACTGTTCCTGTTGATACTATGTGTGTTACCGTCAATAAATGTTTGGAAACGTGCCAGCAGTGTTCAAGCATCCTTGACTACCGCATGTGAGTGTATGGGTTGCATTTCACAACAGTTACGAGCCTAAACACATTCGCGCCTTCATTCGCACCCACACTCAGTTCATCATACGCCAGCACTACACACCTAACAACATGTATACTGTCCTGGGCCAGTGATCACCTCAACAAGAGAAAAAGACAGTTACAGGGACCCCTGTCATCAAGAGAGTTTTTCTGTGACTATGGAACGCGTATGAAAGTAGGCCAGAGAGAGTGACGACAATATAACACCCTTATTCGAGAATTCTTCTTATTCTTCACATATCGTCTTCGCACTGTCACAGTAAATGTAACTTGAGCGACCAAATCGGGTACGTTGTGTCACGTGACCGATAGTTTATTTTACCATTTCGTTCCATATGTTATTAACTCTTTTAATGTTCTGTTTTCCTAGACATTTGTATTCTTCTTTTCTATCTTTCATTGTTTCACCTGTTCAAACCCCACCCGCGTTTGGTTACGTTCTGGCTTTCAGTAGAAATCCCCCACTGGTCAGAAACGGTCAGCGTAGCGGCAATATTACATACACGCACCTGGTCCGTCCAGGAGAATTTCTCTGGTCGCTTTAAAACGTTTGATCACGAGCGGCTGGTACCCTTTGATGCCTGGGTAACGAGTTTGATCTGTTTCAGGGGGAGATAACAATCGCGGTCAGTCTCCGGGTTTTGCCCCCTAGAACGCAAGAGCTCTCATAATATTATGCATTTCTCTACCTGAAGGAACTTTCTTGCGGTTGTTGACTTCTGATGTCTCTAGAATAACCTTTGTCTTACTCTCTTGATTACGCCTTTCGCCGAACATCTGTAGAAATATGCAGGCCAGGTGTGCGGGGGGAGCGTCCTTTGTAATCTATAAGAGTAGATGGGTTTAATAAGTCAACACAACACACTTGTGAATATTCCTGGCCCGTAGATGACCATCATGAGATAAGGCAAACTTTAACACAGTACAAGAATGTGTTTGCCTATGTTCTAGTCATTTTTCGGGGTGAGTTGACATATCTTATAATTATTATATTATATTCATGTTAGCTTTTTATATATATCTGATAGGAAGTGACTTACTTCATTTTGAGTACTTCTCCTAGTAATTTAGTGCAGTGATAATGTAGCGCTGTCTACGGCCTTAGTTAAGTGGTGTTTAAACTGTTACGGTTTATCATGGGTTAAATGTTAAACTTACAATAACAGACACTCACTAGGCGTAGAATCAGTCCACAGATGCTTATCATGGGTTAAGAATAGGCTAAATTAACTGTCATTTCTGTAAGATAATGTCAGGTGTGGATTGTTCACTTAAAAACTGAATAGTGAGATGCAGGTAATAACTCTGGATTATAGGAGATATTCACTTATCCCTTTTGGATAGATATTTCAAGTGGCAAGGGAGAATCATTTTATGCTTACTTGTGTGGCTAGGCACTAGTCTATAACTTTCACTGAAAGCAGTCATCAAGCATAGATATAATTATATCTTATGATTTAGCCACAACTGTATTATTATAGCAAGAACATTGCATTTTCTTTGTACTCATTTTGTGGAATATTAATATATTTCCCCAAAGGGACATATGATTTATTTGTGTAATGTCAAATGCTGTAATCTGTTTATGTAAACTCATTTAATGTTGTAAGATGAATAAGCATATTCATTTAACTGTAACTAAAGGTTAGGTTTCCTGTATGTTGAGATTGGGAGAAGAGGAGTAGATTTTGCTGTCAGAACATTTAATGACAGTTACATGGGTGTACAAAAGATATTAAGCCTATGCGGGCACATGCTATAATTGATAGAATGGAAGGAGCGGAGCATGACTAGGTTATAAAACATTAGATTGATTTTGCTGTTGCTTGAGGTAAAGGGTGTTTTTTGGGGGGGTCTCAGTTTCAGGGAGACCGAATCGCTAGAGCAGACTCCAGTCAGGCGAAGAACGTCATATTCTCTTCGATCTAGAGGGTTTCTGAATACCGCTAGCGTCACGAGTCGTCAACCCCGTTCCTGAACCTAAACCTTTTCGTCAACGTCAAGTTACGCTCACGCAGTGCAACGAGCCAAAGCTAAATCTGGAATCATCAAATGCAGAAGTAGTTCTCTACTCGCCTATTGGATTACCAGTCAGAGCATTTCGGCTTCCAGAATATCACAAAAACCGCCCAGCATGTCTATAGCAGAATCTGATATCACCCGACTTTGTGTGCCTAAACAGGGCACTCAGCAAACCACAGCCAAACCAGTTTAAACAGGATTTAATGCCAAGCAGAGCCTAGCGACGGATAAGAGTGCCTGGGACTCTTTGTCCTCAAGTGACTTCTTCTGGTGTATTTCTGGATACTTAAAACCTCGCACGTATGAGCAGCCATCTATGGACAGAGTTCCCGCCCCCCTCACGCAAGTAGCGGTCACCAACGTATAGCACCTACAAGGAAAGTTGGGTATTTCACTTCATTCATCTTGAAGGATATTTATCCGTAAGACACTTTCTGGAGCTAGCACATTTGGTCCCACTTAGAAGCGGACCCACTGTCGGACAGCTTAGTTATTTTCTCTGTGTTCTACAGGTTTTATGAGTGTTGGTGGTGTGTGTGTTTGTGGGTGTGTATTTGCATTATTGAGGGTTATTGATGAATATTTTATTATTGATGTAATTTATGCTGTGTATGATGATATGCATTAATTCCATGCTTTTCTTCATTAATAAAGTTTACACTTTTATTAATGCGCTGTTCCCGACCCTTTTCATCCATTATAAACTTGTTTTAGCTCTTTACTAGAATCTCTATGTTTGATAAGAGAAAAGAGTGAGAGCAGGAGGTGCTTAGACAGTAAAAGTGAGTTGAGGCTTGGAGAGAGAGATCACTTTGATAAATCTTCTTCCAGGTTGTCTCAAGTCCATCTCCTATTTACACCTTTCTGTGTGTGTAATTTATAACTCTGTCAGTCCACTATCCCTTGTCGATTTCACTACTATTGTCCAACTCGACAAATACTCGACACTCTAACTCAACCACGACACGTTGCTACAAATAGAACGAACACCATTCATTATCTACGGCTAAATATAAATATGAGGTACTTATTCATACTCACTAGAAATACAAATGGCTGAAATTCCTTTAAATTGTGTTCAAATTTTTTAAAAAGACGTGAGCATTTCTCAAACTAGCCATTATCAAGGATGGGAACAAATGCGCATTATTTTAGTAAGCCTTGAAAAGTAAGTCTTAATGGGCCTTGAAAAGATGTCAGTAGGTTCTGCGCTCGTGTCGAGATGTCCATGCTTCACGTCCGTAATTCAGTATTAAACCTCCTAATTTTATAAATGAAACGTAAGTGAGAGGAACGAATTCCCGCCAACTGTTCTGGAATATGTACGTATTGTACCGTGAAAAATAAACTGCACTGCCATTGAAAGGACACGCAGACACCATAAATTCCTCGCAAAACACCCTGAATGTGTATCTCTATCTTAGATTTATGCACGACAGTACAGAACTAGCAGAGTTCATAAAATGTGTAGTCCAACAGGTGTGAACAATATTATATATATATATATATATATATATATATATATATATATATATATATATATATATATATATATATATATATATATATATATATATATATATATATATATATATATATATATATATATATACAGTGCAGACCTGATAAAGAGAACTCACCAGGGACCCAAGAAATAGTTCTTCTTATCAGAAATTCCTCTTATCAGATAAGAGTTCAAGCATATGGTAATGCATTTGCAACGTACAATGCAATAATGAATTAGCGTTGAATACGACAGATGTATGACACAGAAAATATGTAAATCACCAAAAGTGTTAATGTACAAAGTTGGCACAGATATCTAGATAATAACAGCACTTTTTACACTTTGAAAAGAAAAAGCTGCAATTTTCCTCTGTATCTTAGTACCCGTACTTGAATGAGTAAAAATGTCTTTCCATGACATCCTTAAATTCAAAGAAATGATAAATTAAATCATCTTGGCATCCAGCCTGCATTATATACATGTTAGTTTTATCCATGCAATTTGAAACTTCCAACTGTGAAATAGTTTGTACCGTTAACCCACAGTCATCATTATCTCTAGAATTTGTAAACTCTTAAATGATAAAGCACTCTTAAATGAAAAAGTCTGTAATTTTCCTCTGTGCCTTGGTACCTGAGTTAATAAAATGTCTTTCCATGGCCTCTTTAAATCCAAAGAAATGAGAAATTAAACCATCTTAGCATCCAACCTGCATTATATGCATGTTAAATTTATCCATGCAATTTGAAACTTCCATTTGTGAAACAGTTTGCACTGGCAACCCACAGTCATCATCATCATCTCCATCTAGGTCAGGACTGGAAAGGACAGAAGATGAAACTGTTGGCATACACATCCCTAGAATATCAGCACTGGCAAGGCTAGCACTACATGTAGTAACAATATCATTGTCAATGTTGACAAAATCTTCTGCTGAAATGTTCAGTTCCTGATATAGTCGATGAAGCAAAGGTTCCACAGAAGTTTCAATTATAATACTGCCATTACAAGTATTTGATACAACCGTGTTTTCATCATCTGTATCATCTCCAACTTTAAAGCCTGCTTTTCGAAAACAGTTTGCAATAGTCACAGGCAACACTTTACCCCATGCAGATTTCAACATAACAATAGCGTCCAGAAGGGTTATCTTGAAGTCTGCAGCAACCACGTCTGCATCAATGTGACCTACAAGTTTGGACAACATTGCTGACCTATAATGAACCTTCAGATTTTGAATAATACCTTGGTCACAAGGCTGGAGTTTGGATGTCGCATTTGGTGGTAAAAATAAAAGTTCTGTTGCTTTTAGATTTTGAACATTTAGGTGGGCTGAACAGTTGTCAAGCACCAAAAGAACTTTGCGATGTTGACGTTCCATAGAATGATCAAATGCATATAGCCACTTGGTGAAAATGTCTGATGTCATCCAGGCTTTTGAATTAGCTGCATAATCAACACACAATTTTTTCAAACCTTTAAAACAGCGTGGATTTTTGAATTTACCATTACAAGTAATGGCAATTTTTCTGAACCATCCATATTTGTACACACAACAGCTGTGATTCTTTCTTTCGATTTTTTCCCCCCATGACTTTTTTCATTTCTGAAGGAAAAAGTCTTGTCAGGCAGTAATCTCCAAAACAATCCAGTTTCATCAGCATTAAACACATCAGCGGAATTATACCTACTCATGGCTGGTTTTAGCACCTCCTCCGTCCATGACTCGGTAGTCGTTTCATTAACAGAATGCCTTTCCCCACACAAAGCTTTGTAAGTAATGCTGTGCCGTTTTTTAAAACGACCCAACCAGCCAGGACTACATTTCCAGCCAGTCCGACCTTCCAGAAGTGCTAACTCTTCTGCCTTTGCAGTTAAAATAGGTCCATTTACAGGAATATTTGCTGATCTCGCCATGGTGAACCATTTTAGGAGTGCCGTGTCAACAACATCACACGCCGCTTTTCGGTTCTTCATTCTGTGACAATCAACTTGTCCACTATAAAACATTTTTCTGTACCGATCCTTATTTTTTATGATTCCTGAAAGCGTCGATTTTGGAATGTCGAATTCCTTTGCTATTTCCATTTTCTTTTTGCCACTATTTTCCACTTCTTGTAATAGCTCAATTTTTCTTTTCACAGATATGGATTTTAACTTTCCAGCCATTTTTAGAGGGGAAATAACTCAAATTCTAACACCGACGAAGCGCGCAATTTCCGAAAATAGCCGAAAAGTTGTACAAATGTCCAGGTACTGTATTTGAAAAAAGTTCGTCTTAAGCAGATCAAATTATATAGTCGGGACACGTTTAATCGTTCGGCATATCCGAAAATTCGTGATAAACGGATTCCGCTTAACCGGATATTTTTTACAAAGACAAAGAAGAGAAATTGCCGGGGATAAACAAATTGTTCTTCACAACAGAAATTCGCCACATCCGAGATCGCCTTAAGCGGTCTGCACTGTATATATATATATATATATATATATATATATATATATATATATATATATATATATATATATATATATATATATATATATATATATATATATATATATATATATATATATATATATATATATATATATATATATATATATATATATATATATATATATATATATATATATATATATATATATATATATACAAGGGGATTGACATAAGTCTTGGGCCTAACCATGAAGGATTCACAGGAGGAAGATGAAACTTGGCACATTTAAAGTTCATCATATTTGCACTGAATGTGTAAAGTACACGTTTGTTTCTTCAATGGGTTTTCCCGCTACAGTTCATGGCGCAATGTACCTTATTGACCGGATCTGCTGCTCCAAAGATTTGACAAAACAATAGAAAAGAAGGAGGCCAGATCTGTGATAAAATTTCTGATGTTTCAGGGAAGAACACCTACAGAAATACACAGAGAGATGGAACCAGTGTTTCGTGATTCTTGTCCTTCCTATACTTCGGTAAAAAAAACTGGTGTCAGCAGTTTAAGTGCGGCCGCTTAAATGTTGCTGATCTGCCAAGATCTGGTAGACCAGCCTCAGAGTGCAACGATGAAAATGCAACAAGAGTGAAGAAAATCATTGACCAGGATCGAAAAATGACAATTGTGGAGATAGCTAGTAGAGTAAAACTAAATGAATAAACAGTTTATAGAATTTTACACAACAAACTGAACATGAGAAAAGTGTGTGCACGGTGGATTCCGCAACTGTCGGCACGTGAACAGAAGCAAACGAGGGTAAATTGCTGTCAACAGTTGCTCAAAAAGTGTCAGTCAAAATATTTTTTGGAGACCATGGTGACAGTAGATGAGACTTGGGTACACCATTATGATCCCGAATCCAAAATTGCCAGCATGCAATGGAAAACCCCGGGCTCCCCAACATCTGTCAAGCCGAGGCCGCAGAAATCTGCAGGAAAAGTGATGCTGACTGTTTTTTGGGACGGCAAAGGTGTCCTTTTGAAAGATTATCTGCCTCGTGGCAACACAGTTAATGGACAGTACTATGCAGATTTTCTCACCAAACTAAGAAAGGTTGTGACCAGGAAACGAGGGATAACGCGCGCTCAAAATCTTCTTTTGCTTCAAGACAACGCGCCCTCTCACAAAGCACTGCTTGTGCAACTAGCAGCCAACGATTTGAATATTGAAATTCTTCCACACCCACCATATTCTCCAGATTTGGCTCCATCAGACGTTTTTCTATTCTCAAATCTTAAAAAACAGCTAAAAGGAAATCATTTTGACAGCGATGAAGAGGTTATCATCATCTCAGCCCGTAACCCGTCATGGGTCGTAGGGGTGCCATGGTGGAAGCATCAGCAGACAGGGTCCTCCACTGCTCTCTATCCTCAGCAATGCGTACAAGTGTGAAAAAACCGTGTCCTGCCCATTCTTTGATGTTATCAGCCCAGGATTTTCTCTGCCTTCCTCTTCTCCGATTACCTTCGACTGTTCCTCGCTCCGTATCTGCAGTGAGTGTCCAGCCCTCACACCCATACAAGAGAATAGATAATACAAGTGATTTGTATAATTTGATCTTCACAGGAAAACTGATGTTACTTTTCCATATCACATTCAACCTTGTCATGGCAGCTGAGGCCATCTCAAGTCTTGTCTTGATTTCTTTAATTGATCTTCCATCACTACATATAGTGGACCCGAGATATTTAAAGGTGTTAACTTCTTCTAACGTTTGCCCATTTAACGTAATGTTGGTCGGAACATGTTTCTTATGGCTATTCACCAATATCTTGCTTTTTTTCTATATTAATTTCCATCCCATACGTTCTTGTTACTTTCTCCAGTCTAGAGGTAAGGTCTTGAAGTTCTGATTCTGATCCAGCTATCAGATCAATATCATCAGCAAAACGTAGGTTGCACAGAGGTCGGCCTCCAATCGATATGGTTGATTTATAATCGTAGAGAGCCTTCTGCATAATATGTTCTAGATATATATTAAAGAGCACTGGTGACAGGATACATCCTTGGCGAACTGAGAGGTTATACTGGCATGTGATGACTGGTTTAGTTTGAAAAATAGGGTGTTCTACTCCCAAGGTCTTTTCAAGGTCAAACAGAGATGGCAGAAGTGTGTCAATTCAGACGGTGGCTATATTGAAAAGGAATAAACACTATACAAAATTTCAGCTCTCTGTGACATGTCCTTCATGGTCAGGCCCAAGACTTATGTCAATCCCCTTGTATATATATATATATATATATATATATATATATATATATATATATATATATATATATATATATATATATATATATATATATATATATATATATATATATATATATATATATATATATGTAGTGTTGGGCAGAGCTACCTAACCTTCGAGGTGAAGACAGGAGTACGACAGGGATGCCCCTTATCAACCACTCTTTTTTTAACAGTCATAGACTGGGTGATGCGCCAGACAACAGAGGGCAGTCCAAGAGGAATAAGATGGACTACATTTTCTACATTGGAAGATCTGGAATATGCAGATGACATTGCACTGCTGGCACATTCACATCAACACATCCAGGAAAAAACGGATAGACTTAATAAATTTAGCCAGCAGGTGGGCTTGAACATCAATTTAAAGAAGTCTGAGGTCATGACGCTCAATGTGAGCAACCCTGAGCCCATATCAGTAAGGAATCAGCAATTGGTACAGACAGATACCTTCACATACCTAGGAAGCATAGTAACACCAGACGGTGGGGCAGGCAAAGACATCAACATCAGAATGAATAAGGCAAGAACAGCCTTCTTTAGCCTAAATAACATCTGGAAGTCCTCCCAATACAGCACAAGCACAAAATTAAGATTATACCAGAGTTGCGTGCTTTCTGTGCTTCTCTATGGTGCGGAATGCTGGAGAGTCACAGAGAAGGAAATGTCAAAATTGTCCTCTTTTCACACAACATGCCTAAGAAAAATTCACCGCATCTTTTGGCCGAATACCATCACCAACCAAGATCTGCTTACTCGTAGCAAGCAAGAGGACATGCACACCATCATAGCTGGCAGACGCTGGAGCTGGGTTGGTCATGTCCTCAGAAGAGACCCCGATGCCATCACAAGAACAGCTATGCTTTGGACCCCTGAAGGAAAGCGAAAGAGAGGCCGACCAAAAACAACTTGGCGGAGGACTGTGGAGGCTGAGATGCAAAGAAAAACCAGAGTTGGGGCACTGTACGAAGGATGGCCACCGACCGTGCAAAGTGGAATCAATTTGTTGTTGCCCTACAAGACGCCACTAGGCGTGATGGCCACTGACTGCTTTGACGGTCGGTGGTTAAGGATTGAAGAAGAAGAAGATATATATATATATATATATATATATATATATATATATATATATATATATATATATATATATATATATATATATATATATATATATATATATATATATATACTAGCAATATCCAGTCAAAATAGACAGGTTTTTAATTATAGTCTGTTGTTTCTGTTACATGTATTACAGACGGTACTATTACCACTGTGGTCATTTCATTGCAGGCGACCGTCATTAGATATATCTGTAGTGAAAATTATATGGATGTATTAAACATGAAGACATGGAGTAACCTTTCTAAATGACATGTGGAGCAGTGATTATGATCTAATGGGCCGGAAATTGACTAAATAACTAACATTTCTTTTATGACAACATGTCTCGTAATTGTTGGTGCATGTTTTAAAATCTTGTATATAAATTAAAAAATAATATGGTATGAAATCAGTTTTACAAGTAAACGGTACACATGAGACAAGGGACGTTTCGGGTTTTACCCTTCGACAGCCACAATTACGAACAGGTGACAAGGACAAGAACTACACATAGGTACTACAGAGGTATAAGATGATGAGGAAAACGTCAAATGAGCGATACAAGCAGATGAAACCACGGTGATGAGCGAAACGATAACAGTAATAATGCAAGAAAATCGTGAAACCAGAAAGACATGTCGAAACAAGAAAGTAAATAATCAACGAAACGAAGACAGAAATGAACAACAATATTAAAATGCGTAAAAAATCACTTAGCTGGATCGAAGAAAGGAACATTCAAAATGGCTGAAAAAAATAGGGCGTCATGCGGAAGTGACGTAGGAGCTAGTGACGGCTAAGAACAGATAATTGAGGAAACGAAACGAACCAAAGCAAAAACAAGGATAGAAAGGAAAATAACGACAGAAGCCACCAGAATTATGCAAAATGATGCTGGACATTCATCCCAGCAGGAGCTAACACGCCCATTTGAAAAATGAGACGATTCTCCAACGAAAAGCGAGTTCGGTCGTTGCCGATACATGAACGGAGGGCAGTGACATGAATGTCAGAGTTACCTGAATGGTCAGGGCTGTTGAAGTGAAGGGCCACCGGTAAATGTTTGCCATGATGGATGTCATTCAAGTGCTCCCGAAACCTGTCTGCCAAACGTCTGCCAGTTTCACCAATATAGGTCATGCCACACCTCTTGCAGATGATAGCATAAATCAGGTTTCTGGATTCGCACGTGAAAGACTCCCCAATGGCAAATTTACCGTTCGGAAAGGAGACTGACTGCGTTTGGAGTACAAAAGGATAGGTCTTACATATGCGGCGTTGGCACGGTTTAGTACCAAAGTGAGAAGGACTAGTTTGTCTCAAGCGACTATGCACAAGAATATCCATAAAATTCTTATCCTTACGATATGCCAACAAAGGGGTATCACGAAACAACTCTCTGGTATCAGGATCGGAGTGGAGAATAGGCAGATGACGGAACAGAATTTTTTTCACCGCCAAACAGTGAGGGTGGAAAGTTAAGACGAGTTTGAGTGTGTCAGATGTAGTAGTAGGTTTAGCAGTAAGTGCAATCTGACGAGTGACGGGACTAATGCGATTAAGGGCATCAGATAAGACTCTTTCAGGATAGCGACGTCGGCGAAATCTTGACTTTCCATAATCAAACTGTTCATGCACACCGTCATTTGCGCACTTTTCTATTTTCTGGAGAACGAACGAACGAACGAACTTTATTTATTTATATGAGAGTACATATAAGGGAAACAATACAATTATTGTCTAACTTTCAAACTTAGCTGTGGTTGAAACTTAATGTACTCTCTCGACAATAGAAAAGTGCGCAAATGACGGTGTGCTTGATGTGACCGACCGACCGACGTACTCACGGCGGGAATTATGGTATTGGATATATGTTAAGGATCTTTTTGCGCATCATATGGGTCGATATTTTTGAGACCATATGATGCGCAAAAAGACACGATTGAGTTCAAATTTTATGCGCGACAACGCAAGTGACGTGCGAATGTTTTGAGTAGCAGCTGGATTCTTTTGTGTTGATATATGTCCAGTGGACGGCTGTATACAGTTCGGAGAGTGTATTTGAATGTTATGTCTGATCGGACCTACAATAGAAGTTATATGCCTTTCAGAGTGGAATTAATCGATATGCAAGAAATATATGAAAATATGATTCAAATTTATTACTAATAAATATTTGCCGCCTGGACCTGATGAAAGTGATACAACCGTGTGGATATGAAATGTATATGATAAATATGTGGAACCCATGAAATAATGATCAAGGATTAAGTGTATGTCTTCGTAATAAATTGATACGAACGAATGATACGCCACGTTTTGAGAATTAAATCGTTCGGTTGCTGTTGAACTTGAATGTTCCATAACTGATCATGTTGAGCCATTACCCCTAGTCTCAAAGCGTTGGAAGGTCTTCAGTCTAAAAAAAAAAGACCACCGTATCAATGTATATATTGTTGTTGTTGTGAGAAATGATCACAATGAACAGTTTTAAGAGGTTGAAAGGAATCTGAATATATCCCATTTCGCCCAAATAATTATTGATACATGGGCTGATTTAGTCGCCCAAGCGGAAACGCCCTTAAATAATAATGCGGAGTGAATAATAATAAACGGAGTATTCGGAATCAACTCCGCCCATGCCGGTCCCAAGCCCGGATGAAAAAGGAGGAGGGCGGCCTGCATGGAGGCCGTAAGGAGGCAGCCCCTCCACCATGCAAAGGCACAACAGGCCAATCACCTGTTTGTCTTAAACTATGATTACGAGAAATACAAGAGAGAAAACCGGACTGATTCTAAAGGCGACGAACTGGAACGGACTACGGACTACGACTTATGGAACTTGGAACACAAGAAGTATAAATGGGAAGGAAGAGGAGCTGGTGGAAGAGATGAGGAAAGCAAAACTAGAAATCCTGGCTATAACGGAAACGAAGAAAAAAGGACAAGGAGTCATGGATCTCGATGGCAACACGTTGCTCTACAGTGGTGTACCCATATCTGAAAGAGCTAAAGGGGGCGTGGGTTGCATTGTGGCCCAAAATCAAAAAGATAGGATCAACGGATGGAACTTTGTCTCGGAGCGCATTATGGTTGTAAAACTAAAAGAAGGAGAAACCATAGTCAACCTGGTCATAGTGTATGGGCCAAATGAGAATGAGAGAGCAGAGGTCAAGGAGGAATTCTTCAAGCTGCTTCAAAGGACAGTGGATGACTGCCTAGATGAAGTTATCATGCTCGGAGATTTTAATGCCAGAGTTGGAAATGACCATGCTAGAAGGGGTGGAGTTATCGGAAGATATGGAGAAGATACTCTCAATGACAATGGAAAGCGACTCCTTCTTATGGTTGATCAAAGCACAAAGGTATCCTGACTTTTATATAGCAAAAAAAAAACGCCAGGAGGCGCATGACTTTTATATAAGCGCATTCAGGCGGCGCAAGATGGTGAGCGACTTGAGCTTAACAAGGGGAGGTTATTTGGGTCAAGAAGAATGGCAGTGATCGACTATGAGTATACCAAGGTTGGAGGTTATTATTCAGGTCAAGATGGCGGATTTGAGTTTTAACAAAAACGGAGGTTATTTGGGTCAAGATGGCGGATTTTGAGCTAACAAGGGGGTTATTTGGATGGCGGACTTGAGTAACAAGATGGCGCAAGATGGCGGATTTGAGTTAACAAGGGGAGGTTATTTGGGTCAAGATGGCGGATTTGAGCTAACAAGGGGAGGTTATACTCATTACGGACTTGAGCAGGTGGAGCAGCAGGCGGGATGACTTTTTATATAAGGAAATACTCATCATTGCGGGATGACTTTTTAGGAAATGGAGCAGGTGGGCAGCAGGCGGGATGACTTTTTATATACGGAAAATATGTTGCAGGTGGAGCAAGATGGTGGGATGACTTTTTATATAAGGAAATACTCAGTGTGCAGGTGGAGCATCAGGCGGGGTGACTTTTTATATAAGGAAATACTCATTACGCAGGTGGAGCAGCAGGCGGGATGACTTTTTATATAAGGAAATACTCATTGTGCAGGTGGAGCATCAGGCGGAGGGTGATGACTTTTTATATAAGGAAATACTCATTGTACAGATGGAGCAGCAGGGGTTGGTACATGGCTTTTATATAAGGAATTGAGGAGGAGCAGCAGGTGGGATGACTTTTTATATAAGAAAATACTCATTGAGCAGGTGGAGCAGCAGGCGGGATGACTTTTTATATAGGAAAAATGTGCAGGGGCAAGATGGCGGGGTGACTTTTTATATAAGGAAATACTCAGTGTGCAGGTGGAGCATCAGGCGGAGGGTGATGACTTTTTATATAAGAAAATACTCAGTGTGCAGGTGGAGCATCAGGTGGGGTGACTTTTTATATAAGGAAATATAAGAAAATACTCATTGCGTAGGTGGAGCATCAGGCGGGATGACTTTTTATATAAGAAAATACTCAGTGTGCAGGTAGCACCAGGCGGGATGACTTTTTATATAAGGAAATACGCAGTGTGGAGGTGGAGCAGCAGGAGAAGTGGATAACTTTTTAATATAGTAATATGTGTTTATTGAGATAACAAGAAGACGATAATAGGAAGAGGATAATAGTTAGACTTTGAGATTTTTAGATAACAAGAAGACGTTATTTATAGACATATATTAATTCTGCAGGCGTGATACAGGGGTAAGATGGCGGGGTGACTTTTTATATAAGGAGAAAAATGGCGGCGCGCTGCAGGCGCAAGATGGCGGGATGACTTTTTATATAGGGAAAATGTACAAGGGCAAGAGGGCGGACTTGAGATAACAAGAAGGTGGTATATGGCGCAAGATGGCGGGGTGCTTTTTTTATATATAAGGAATTGAGGAGGAGGCGAGGAGGAGACCCATGAATTTTTTATATAGAGATATGTTTAGATAACGAGAAGACGTTATTTATAGACATATATTAATTCTGCAGGAGTGATGCAGGGGCAGGGATGATATTTTTGTGTGATGTGGTATGGTTTTGGGGGTGGAAGAGAGATATTTTAGATGTTGAGGGGAGATGTGGTGACGTTGTCAGGATGCATCTGTGTACATTTTTGGGGGTGTAGCAGGCGAGTGGACCAGCATTGAGAGGTGGGAGTGAAGAGACATTGGTGACGAGGTACGGGTGTAATGTAGCAGGTGGGGTTAGGTTAGGGGGGATATTTTTGTGTGATGTGGTATGGTTTTGGAGGTGGAAGAGAGATATTTTAGATGTTGAGGGGAGATGTGGTGACGTTGTCAGGATGCAGCTGTGTACATTTTTGGGGTGTAGCAGGCGAGTGGACCAGCATTGAGAGGTGGGAGTGAAGAGGCGTCGGTGACGAGGTGCGGGTGTAATGTAGCAGGTGGGGTTAGGTTAGGGGGGATATTTTTGTGTGATGTGGTATAGTTTTGGAGGTGGAAGAGAGATATTTTAATCTGTAATGTAGCAGGTGGGGTTAGGTTAGGGCGGAGTAGTAGGGTGTGTGTTGTGGAATTGTTTTGTTATGTGTGTTGGTGTGTGTGTGTTTATATGTCTACATCCGCGTGACTTTTATATAACGAAAATGTGTTGGAGGAACGTGGAGGAGGAGAGGTCTTGGAATATAGTAATATATAAGTTCATTAATGGCGGGCGTGTTGTGTGATGATTATTTTACAAACAGTTATACGTACATATTACAGATAGGTAGCCGATATTACAACAGTTAGATGCTATTTAGTTATACATATATAGAAATATAAAAGAGAAAACACTAGATACATTTTATATATTTATTGACAAAGTTAGTTGATCTATGGGTGACATATAACCGCACTTCTTTTCGTATACCCCTTGGAGCTCTCAGAACACAGGTGGTTCGGTTTACTTGGCGAGTCTGTCAATGCACGTTTTGTCTTGTTCGTTCAACGAGGGGGTCAAATGGGAAGATTTCCCTTTTAGTCTTCTAAGTTTGTCACTGCTGGGTTGACTTTTGTCAAACTTTTTTTGGCGCAACGTATGGTGCAAATCTGCCTCCCGCTCGCAGCATAACGAAAAAGAGACGTTGGATGGGCGGGTTTTTTGCAGAGGTGTTTTAACGTGACACCAGGTACGGAAATCACATCTTTGAACATATCTACCCCTAGGTCCGCGTAAAAACTAACGTGTTGTTCTAACGCTGTGTGTGGCTAGTGATGAGAATATAAGACGCTGAGAGGTGAAGTTTGGTCGTAGACAACTACTCACTAGGAAATGCCCGTGAGGTGGTAGAAATACCCCCTCGACACGATAGAAATATGCCCTCGAGATGATATAAATATACCCTCGACACGACAGAAATATACCCTCGACACGACAGAAATATGTATGTGTAATGATAGAAAATATGACCTCGACACGACAGAAATATGCCCTCGACACGACAGAAATATGTATGTGTAATGATAGAAAATATGCCCTCGACACGACAGAAATATACCCTCGACACAACAGAAATATGTATGTGTAATGATAAAAATATGTCCTCGACACGACAGAAATATGCCCTCGACACGACAGAAATATGTATGTGTAATGATAGAAAATATGACCTCGAGACGACAGAAATATACCCCCGAGATGATAGAAATGTGACCACCGGTTTTGGGGGGAAAACTTTAGATATCACCCACCAAAGGATTTTCGCACGTGTAATAAAGGGGGGTCTCGATAAAATTTACTCTCTCGACCTTCACTCAGCTCTCCAAAGGTTTAAGTATTGCATCACTTCTTGGCATGTTCACCTAGTTAGTGGGAGCCGTCACCTACAAAGAGGTATGACCCCACATGCAAGGGGTGGTCCTGGAAACAGTCTCTAGCAGTGCAGTCTGGCTGATCGAGTGAGGTTCGCAATGGGAAGGCAAAAGCGGTCCCTAAACAATGTCGGGTTGTAGTCGGTTGTGTCGATCGAGAGGTGGAGATATCACAGCTTAGAAGGGAGTTTTGAAGCGAGTTGAGGTTTTGTGTTTTCTTTTGTAGTGGTGTGGGTGAGGTCGGGGGGGTTTTTTGTGTGATGTATTGTACCGGTAGTGTGTTTGGTTGTAGGTATCTTAATTGTGTGGTGTAGTTTGTGGGGCTGTCGAATCGTGGGGTGTGCTGGGGTATGGGTTTTTTGTGTGTCGGTATTTTAATTGTTGTATCTACAATATGTATAGATCAGAGTGAAGTTTTAGAAACCAGTACTAGTTCTACCATCGAACTTGCGTCCTGGTAGTGTGTGTGTTGTTTATTTTACATATAGACAGGTATACATATACAAGATGTTACAGCAGTTATACGCTAAATAGTCAAGCTAAAACACTAGTCTCAAACGCGTTGTAGGTCGCTTGACACCTGCCCAGCCTTATTTGCTCGCTAACAGCAACTTGCTTAATGAAAAATTAATCGATTGTGTTATAGCGGCTTTAAGCTAGGTTGTGAAACGGTTTGAGACACGATTCGTGGTGACAGATGGTTACATACTCAGAAACCTAAGCGATACTCAACGTGCTGTTGAACAAATATTCAGTGTTAGCTTTCTTGGTTTGATAGAGGCTTTAACTATAAATTATCTGTAATGTTTTAAATAGTTTTGTTAGGGCATTATTTGTACACTACGCAAAAGTGATCTCAACAGAACTTTGTTATCTATGTAGATGTGTCGTAGTCTTGTTACAAACAGCAAGCTGGTTTAGAAGTAACTTTATCATTTTTATTGGCAGGAGTTATGTTATTATCGTTTACATGTTTTGTAACAAATTTGATTGCTCCAAAACTTTCACACAATTAGGTTACTACTTGACTTGAGAAGAAGGTCTTTTTATAAACACTCTTGAGTGAATTCCCATTTTTTCCTATCCGCTATAGAATAAAGAGGAAAATATATTTTTTTTAAAAGTATTACCTGTTATAGAGGCAGATGCGTACGGTTCGGTATGATGGGGGCGGTTTTGGTTTTGTGTTGTGTTGTGTGTGTAGTGGGTCACGGGGTAGTTTTCTTTATTATTTATATTATATCATGAGTAATAAAATCTACTTACCCCAATGTTCAGTTAATGTTATGTAAATGACCCGTAAACACTCGCAGTCTCCAACATTAAAAAAATATTGGGAAAGACCACGCTGAACAAAAACAAATAGACAATTTATTGAACACACCCGTAGAGATATACCTTGCAGGTAGACTAAAGTATGTCAGCAACTAAACACGTACTTAGCGTTACAAGCTGTAACTGATTCATGGTCGAGACCAGTTTCATACATTTTAAGAAAACCCAACAAACACGTGTTTGTACCCTCACTAGAAAGAAGTCGGATCGATGACCCGCGCAAATCAGCGATCGTGAATTTCTGTTCACGTCACTCATACACACTTATTATATTGTATGTTTCAAACAACAAATATGCTAAAAACGTGAGAATCACTGTTTCAAGAACGTAAGATTCGTGCTAAAAACGTGAGAACCAACCAACATGTATTGAGAAGCAAGAATTTAAGAACCTTTGGTGTAAAACATTGTGACAATAAAAAACAATGTGAGAAGTACTGTTCAAGAATTTGAGAACCTTTGGTGTAAAACATTGTGACAATAAAAAACAATGTGAGAAGTACTGTTCAAGAACTTGAGAACCACTGTGTTTAAAAAACATTTACAACAAATATAAGTGTCTGTTTGGTACATTCTTTTTGAGTTGAACGACACACGCCTCGAAAGATAGAAAGAGAGAGAGAGAGAGAGAGAGAGAGAGAGAGAGATAGAGAGAGAGAGAGAGAGAACGAACGAACGAACGAGCTTTATTTTCAAAGGGTTGAGAATTGGTCACGCAGACCCATCTAACATTCTGCCCTTCCTTTCGCTCACCTTTCATGCAGTATCCTTTCAATAGCACATGTATTTTTAGCAATATTTAAGCATACAACATTATCGAGGTAAAATAATAACATACATTTGTAACATGTAGACATAATCAAATTTAAGGGGGGAAAAAATTATTAATTAAAATACAGTAACAAAAATTAATACCTTAAAAGAGAAAGCGAGAAAAGAGAGAGAGAGAGGAGAGGGAGAGAGAGAGATAGAAAGAAAGGGAAAGAAAGAGAGAAAGATAGGAAGAGAGAAGAGAGAGAGCGAGAGAATAAAACACAGTCTTATTTTTAGGGTGTTATGAAAGGAAAGAGGTGTTAACAGACCTGCCCGCGCAGGCTGTGACAGAAAAGATATTGATTTACAACCACGCGCGTTCGAAACAGGTGACAATTTTCCCTTTCAGTTAAAATAACGGAGATTTAAGTACTAACGTGTTTGGTAGTTTGCACCATAGCAAGGCGTTTTCTTTGTGTAGCTAATGGTATGTTCTAAATATTCTTTTTAATGTGATAAAAGTGTTTATTAATTTTTTGCGTTATCAGATTCTGTCTTTTTTATATTTGTTATGTTAACACAAATAAGGCTCACAAAAATACTTGTTTAACAGTAGGTGAGAAAATAAGGAAAATCTTTTTTCCTAGCACATAACCGGTTAGTCTTATCAACCACTCTTTAAAAATGTTATGTCAAGATAAAAAATAAAACAATTTAGTATCTGAGTTAACATAAAACACACAGTTATTAAGCTGAGTTAACAGCTTAACGGATAGACTATTTTGAAACAGATTTTTTAGCAACACGGGTTAGCGAAAAATTCGAATGCACAGACATACCTTTTAAATAAAAAACAGATATTTAATACGACACACGCATAAACGAGCAACTAAAACTTTTATATTTTTAAAGATATACAACCTAACACAGAGTACCGAATACACATACACACACACACACACACACACACACACACACACACACACACACACACACACACATTTAGACCTTTGTGTAGGTTATGTCTTCACAGTGTCTGTTAAGAAAAAATATGCCTAGCGAACAACAACGGTCAGATATTTAAACAGAGAAATAACAGCTATATATTTAACATTCTAACGTGTTTCTCACTTTTTTGTTAAGTTTTTATTTCAAAAATACTTTGTTTGATACTCTATTTTATTTTATTTTTGTAAAACTTTTGTTTAAAATGGTTGGTCGCAAAGAAAAAAGTTATCTCTAACGGCTTTCTTTCCTCGTCAATAAACCATCTGCCCACATTACAAATAAACGATAATTGGATTTATGCTGGAACATAACGAAACAGACATCGAATTAGAAACATCTGTCACTAGGTAAATAACGGCTCTCGATTTTTTCGAAGGGCTCAAGTAGTAGTAGGGTATGTACAACTTAGGTAGTATTCTACCCCTCCATCTTGCCCCGCCTCTTCCTATTATCTCCCCCTTGTTATCTCAACTCCGCCATCTTGACCCAAATAACCTCCCCTTGTTAGCTCAAATCCGCCATCTTGTCCCAAATTATCTCCCCCTTGTTAGCTCAAGTCCGCCATCTTGACCCAAATTATCTCCCCCTTGTTAGCTCAAATCCGCCATCTTGACCCAAATAACCTCCCCTTGTTAGCTCAAGTCCGCCATCTTGACCCAAATAACCCAAATAACCTCCCCTTGTTAGCTCAAGTCCGCCATCTTGCGCCGCGCGCCTGCAGATTGCGCCTATATAAAAGTCACGCGCCTGCAGAATTTTTGCTATATAAAAGTCACGCGCCTGCAGCGCGCCTGCAGCGCGCCTGCAGAATAATACCTAAGTTGTACATACCCTACTACTACTTGAGCCCTTCGAAAAAATCGAGAGCCGTTATTTACCTAGTGACAGATGTTTCTAATTCGATGTCTGTTTCGTTATGTTCCAGCATAAATCCAATTATCGTTTATTTGTAATGTGGGCAGATGGTTTATTGACGAGGAAAGAAAGCCGTTAGAGATAACTTTTTTCTTTGCGACCAACCATTTTAAACAAAAGTTTTACAAAAATAAAATAAAATAGAGTATCAAACAAAGTATTTTTGAAATAAAAACTTAACAAAAAAGTGAGAAACACGTTAGAATGTTAAATATATAGCTGTTATTTCTCTGTTTAAATATCTGACCGTTGTTGTTCGCTAGGCATATTTTTTCTTAACAGACACTGTGAAGACATAACCTACACAAAGGTCTAAATGTGTGTGTGTGTGTGTGTGTATGTGTGTGTGTGTGTGTGTGTGTGTGTGTGTGTGTGTATGTGTATTCGGTACTCTGTGTTAGGTTGTATATCTTTAAAAATATAAAAGTTTTAGTTGCTCGTTTATGCGTGTGTCGTATTAAATATCTGTTTTTTATTTAAAAGGTATGTCTGTGCATTCGAATTTTTCGCTAACCCGTGTTGCTAAAAAATCTGTTTCAAAATAGTCTATCCGTTAAGCTGTTAACTCAGCTTAATAACTGTGTGTTTTATGTTAACTCAGATACTAAATTGTTTTATTTTTTATCTTGACATAACATTTTTAAAGAGTGGTTGATAAGACTAACCGGTTATGTGCTAGGAAAAAAGATTTTCCTTATTTTCTCACCTACTGTTAAACAAGTATTTTTGTGAGCCTTATTTGTGTTAACATAACAAATATAAAAAAAGACAGAATCTGATAACGCAAAAAATTAATAAACACTTTTATCACATTAAAAAGAATATTTTTAGAACATACCATTAGCTACACAAAGAAAACGCCTTGCTATGGTGCAAACTACCAAACACGTTAGTACTTAAATCTCCGTTATTTTAACTGAAAGGGAAAATTGTCACCTGTTTCGAACGCGCGTGGTTGTAAATCAATATCTTTTCTGTCACAGCCTGCGCGGGCAGGTCTGTTAACACCTCTTTCCTTTCATAACACCCTAAAAATAAGACTGTGTTTTATTCTCTCGCTCTCTCTCTTCTCTCTTCCTATCTTTCTCTCTTTCTTTCCCTTTCTTTCTATCTCTCTCTCTCCCTCTCCTCTCTCTCTCTTTTCTCGCTTTCTCTTTTAAGGTATTAATTTTTGTTACTGTATTTTAATTAATAATTTTTTCCCCCCTTAAATTTGATTATGTCTACATGTTACAAATGTATGTTATTATTTTACCTCGATAATGTTGTATGCTTAAATATTGCTAAAAATACATGTGCTATTGAAAGGATACTGCATGAAAGGTGAGCGAAAGGAAGGGCAGAATGTTAGATGGGTCTGCGTGACCAATTCTCAACCCTTTGAAAATAAAGCTCGTTCGTTCGTTCGTTCTCTCTCTCTCTCTATCTCTCTTTCTCTCTCTCTCTCTCTCTCTCTCTCTTTCTATCTTTCGAGGCGTGTGTCGTTCAACTCAAAAAGAATGTACCAAACAGACACTTATATTTGTTGTAAATGTTTTTTTAAACACAGTGGTTCTCAAGTTCTTGAACAGTACTTCTCACATTGTTTTTTATTGTCACAATGTTTTACACCAAAGGTTCTCAAATTCTTGAACAGTACTTCTCACATTGTTTTTTATTGTCACAATGTTTTACACCAAAGGTTCTTAAATTCTTGCTTCTCAATACATGTTGGTTGGTTCTCACGTTTTTAGCACGAATCTTACGTTCTTGAAACAGTGATTCTCACGTTTTTAGCATATTTGTTGTTTGAAACATACAATATAATAAGTGTGTATGAGTGACGTGAACAGAAATTCACGATCGCTGATTTGCGCGGGTCATCGATCCGACTTCTTTCTAGTGAGGGTACAAACACGTGTTTGTTGGGTTTTCTTAAAATGTATGAAACTGGTCTCGACCATGAATCAGTTACAGCTTGTAACGCTAAGTACGTGTTTAGTTGCTGACATACTTTAGTCTACCTGCAAGGTATATCTCTACGGGTGTGTTCAATAAATTGTCTATTTGTTTTTGTTCAGCGTGGTCTTTCCCAATATTTTTTTAATGTTGGAGACTGCGAGTGTTTACGGGTCATTTACATAACATTAACTGAACATTGGGGTAAGTAGATTTTATTACTCATGATATAATATAAATAATAAAGAAAACTACCCCGTGACCCACTACACACACAACACAACACAAAACCAAAACCGCCCCCATCATACCGAACCGTACGCATCTGCCTCTATAACAGGTAATACTTTTAAAAATATATTTTCCTCTTTATTCTATAGCGGATAGGAAAAAATGGGAATTCACTCAAGAGTGTTTATAAAAAGACCTTCTTCTCAAGTCAAGTAGTAACCTAATTGTGTGAAAGTTTTGGAGCAATCAAATTTGTTACAAAACATGTAAACGATAATAACATAACTCCTGCCAATAAAAATGATAAAGTTACTTCTAAACCAGCTTGCTGTTTGTAACAAGACTACGACACATCTACATAGATAACAAAGTTCTGTTGAGATCACTTTTGCGTAGTGTACAAATAATGCCTTAACAAAACTATTTAAAACATTACAGATAATTTATAGTTAAAGCCTCTATCAAACCAAGAAAGCTAACACTGAATATTTGTTCAACAGCACGTTGAGTATCGCTTAGGTTTCTGAGTATGTAACCATCTGTCACCACGAATCGTGTCTCAAACCGTTTCACAACCTAGCTTAAAGCCGCTATAACACAATCGATTAATTTTTCATTAAGCAAGTTGCTGTTAGCGAGCAAATAAGGCTGGGCAGGTGTCAAGCGACCTACAACGCGTTTGAGACTAGTGTTTTAGCTTGACTATTTAGCGTATAACTGCTGTAACATCTTGTATATGTATACCTGTCTATATGTAAAATAAACAACACACACACTACCAGGACGCAAGTTCGATGGTAGAACTAGTACTGGTTTCTAAAACTTCACTCTGATCTATACATATTGTAGATACAACAATTAAAATACCGACACACAAAAAACCCATACCCCAGCACACCCCACGATTCGACAGCCCCACAAACTACACCACACAATTAAGATACCTACAACCAAACACACTACCGGTACAATACATCACACAAAAAACCCCCCGACCTCACCCACACCACTACAAAAGAAAACACAAAACCTCAACTCGCTTCAAAACTCCCTTCTAAGCTGTGATATCTCCACCTCTCGATCGACACAACCGACTACAACCCGACATTGTTTAGGGACCGCTTTTGCCTTCCCATTGCGAACCTCACTCGATCAGCCAGACTGCACTGCTAGAGACTGTTTCCAGGACCACCCCTTGCATGTGGGGTCATACCTCTTTGTAGGTGACGGCTCCCACTAACTAGGTGAACATGCCAAGAAGTGATGCAATACTTAAACCTTTGGAGAGCTGAGTGAAGGTCGAGAGAGTAAATTTTATCGAGACCCCCCTTTATTACACGTGCGAAAATCCTTTGGTGGGTGATATCTAAAGTTTTCCCCCAAAACCGGTGGTCACATTTCTATCATCTCGGGGGTATATTTCTGTCGTCTCGAGGTCATATTTTCTATCATTACACATACATATTTCTGTCGTGTCGAGGGCATATTTCTGTCGTGTCGAGGACATATTTATATCATTACACATACATATTTCTGTTGTGTCGAGGGTATATTTCTGTCGTGTCGAGGGCATATTTTCTATCATTACACATACATATTTCTGTCGTGTCGAGGGCATATTTCTGTCGTATCGAGGTCATATTTTCTATCATTACACATACATATTTCTGTCGTGTTGAGGGTATATTTCTGTCGTGTCGAGGGTATATTTATATCATCTCGAGGGCATATTTCTATCGTGTCGAGGTCGTATTTCTACCACCTCACGGGCATTTCCTAGTGAGTAGTTGTCTACGACCAAACTTCACCTCTCAGCGTCTTATATTCTCATCACTAGCCACACACAGCGTTAGAACAACACGTTAGTTTTTTACGCGGACCTAGGGGTAGATATGTTCAAAGATGTGATTTCCGTACCTGGTGTCACGTTAAAACACCTCTGCAAAAAACCCGCCCATCCAACGTCTCTTTTTCGTTATGCTGCGAGCGGGAGGCAGATTTGCACCATACGTTGCGCCAAAAAAAGTTTGACAAAAGTCAACCCAGCAGTGACAAACTTAGAAGACTAAAAGGGAAATCTTCCCATTTGACCCCCTCGTTGAACGAACAAGACAAAACGTGCATTGACAGACTCGCCAAGTAAACCGAACCACCTGTGTTCTGAGAGCTCCAAGGGGTATACGAAAAGAAGTGCGGTTATATGTCACCCATAGATCAACTAACTTTGTCAATAAATATATAAAATGTATCTAGTGTTTTCTCTTTTATATTTCTATATATGTATAACTAAATAGCATCTAACTGTTGTAATATCGGCTACCTATCTGTAATATGTACGTATAACTGTTTGTAAAATAATCATCACACAACACGCCCGCCATTAATGAACTTATATATTACTATATTCCAAGACCTCTCCTCCTCCACGTTCCTCCAACACATTTTCGTTATATAAAAGTCACGCGGATGTAGACATATAAACACACACACACACCAACACACATAACAAAACAATTCCACAACACACACACCCTACTACTCCGCCCTAACCTAACCCCACCTGCTACATTACAGATTAAAATATCTCTCTTCCACCTCCAAAACTATACCACATCACACAAAAATATCCCCCCTAACCTAACCCCACCTGCTACATTACACCCGTACCTCGTCACCGACGCCTCTTCACTCCCACCTCTCAATGCTGGTCCACTCGCCTGCTACACCCCAAAAATGTACACAGCTGCATCCTGACAACGTCACCACATCTCCCCTCAACATCTAAAATATCTCTCTTCCACCTCCAAAACCATACCACATCACACAAAAATATCCCCCCTAACCTAACCCCACCTGCTACATTACACCCGTACCTCGTCACCAATGTCTCTTCACTCCCACCTCTCAATGCTGGTCCACTCGCCTGCTACACCCCCAAAAATGTACACAGATGCATCCTGACAACGTCACCACATCTCCCCTCAACATCTAAAATATCTCTCTTCCACCCCCAAAACCATACCACATCACACAAAAATATCATCCCTGCCCCTGCATCACTCCTGCAGAATTAATATATGTCTATAAATAACGTCTTCTCGTTATCTAAACATATCTCTATATAAAAAATTCATGGGTCTCCTCCTCGCCTCCTCCTCAATTCCTTATATAAAAAGTCACCCCGCCATCTTGCGCCATATACCACCTTCTTGTTATCTCAAGTCCGCCCTCTTGCCCTTGTACATTTTCCCTATATAAAAAGTCATCCCGCCATCTTGCGCCTGCAGCGCGCCGCCATTTTTCTCCTTATATAAAAAGTCACCCCGCCATCTTACCCCTGTATCACGCCTGCAGAATTAATATATGTCTATAAATAACGTCTTCTTGTTATCTAAAAATCTCAAAGTCTAACTATTATCCTCTTCCTATTATCGTCTTCTTGTTATCTCAATAAACACATATTACTATATTAAAAAGTTATCCACTTCTCCTGCTGCTCCACCTCCACACTGCGTATTTCCTTATATAAAAAGTCATCCCGCCTGGTGCTACCTGCACACTGAGTATTTTCTTATATAAAAAGTCATCCCGCCTGATGCTCCACCTACGCAATGAGTATTTTCTTATATAAAAAGTCATCCCGCCATCTTGCCCCTGCACATTTTCCTTATATAAAAAGTCACCCCACCTGATGCTCCACCTGCACACTGAGTATTTTCTTATATAAAAAGTCATCACCCTCCGCCTGATGCTCCACCTGCACACTGAGTATTTCCTTATATAAAAAGTCACCCCGCCATCTTGCCCCTGCACATTTTTCCTATATAAAAAGTCATCCCGCCTGCTGCTCCACCTGCTCAATGAGTATTTTCTTATATAAAAAGTCATCCCACCTGCTGCTCCTCCTCAATTCCTTATATAAAAGCCATGTACCAACCCCTGCTGCTCCATCTGTACAATGAGTATTTCCTTATATAAAAAGTCATCACCCTCCGCCTGATGCTCCACCTGCACAATGAGTATTTCCTTATATAAAAAGTCATCCCGCCTGCTGCTCCACCTGCGTAATGAGTATTTCCTTATATAAAAAGTCACCCCGCCTGATGCTCCACCTGCACACTGAGTATTTCCTTATATAAAAAGTCATCCCACCATCTTGCCCCTGCACATTTTTCCTATATAAAAAGTCATCCCGCCTGCTGCTCCACCTGCGCAATGAGTATTTCCTTATATAAAAAGTCATCCCGCCTGCTGCTCCACCTGCGTAATGAGTATTTCCTTATATAAAAAGTCATCCCGCCCTCTTGTTATCTCCCCCTTGTTAGCTCAAGTCCGCCATCTTGACCCAAATAACCTCCCCTTGTTAGCTCAAATCCGCCATCTTGACCCAAATAACCTCCCCTTGTTAACTCAAATCCGCCATCTTGACCCAAATAACCTCCCCTTGTTATCTCAAGTCCGCCATCTTGACCCAAATAACCTCCCCTTGTTAGCTCAAGTCCGCCATCTTGCGCCGCCTGAATGCGCTTATATAAAAGTCATGCGCCTCCTGGCGTTTTTGCTATATAAAAGTCACGCGCCTCCTGGCGCGCCTCCTGCGCGCCTCCTGAATACTACCTAAGTCCAACATGGTATACTACTACTATGCCATTGTTCGGAGAAGCTCATTCAGATATGTCCGAGATGCAAGAGTCTGGAGGGGGCCAGAGATTGGAAGTGATCACTACCTGCTAACAATCAAACGAACAATTGAAAGAGTTGCTCAGCCTAGGAACTGCCCAACATCACGCAAGAAACCAAGTAAACGAGCAGGAGAAATGAGTATTAGGACCTACAAGCTGAGAGAGCCAGAAATTAAGACCAGATATCAGGGGCTTATTGCTACAGCAGTGAGCAACACAGAAGAACGACCTGATGACTTGGAAACCCTCTGGAATAAATTCAAGGATATCATAAAGACAGCTGCTGCAGAAGCATGCGGTGAAGTCCGACTTGGGAACCAGAGAAAGAGGACACCTTGGTGGACAGAGGAAGTCAAAGAGAAAATAAGAGAGAAGAAAATGGCATGGAAACAATACTTAGGAGCTAAAAACACAACAGGACAAATGGAAAAATATAGAGAATATGTGATACTCAGAACAGAAGCAAAGAACAAAGTGCTAGCAGCAAAACAGAAGTCCTGGGAAGAATTTGGAGAAAAGCTAGAAAAAGATGCACAAGAAAACCAGAAATTGTTCTATAAGACCCTAAAGAACATGAGGAAGGAAAAACAATGCCCTCTCAAATTTATAAAGGACAAGCAAGGCAAATTGCTTACTGCCCCGAAGGAAGTAATGGAAAGATGGAAAGAATATTTCTCAGAACTCCTGGATGGTGAGCATGGTGAAGCAACAGAAATGATAACCACTAGCACAGAAGAGAAAACCAATGATGGTGAAGATGACATAAAGATGGAAGAACTGAGGGCAGCACTAGAGAAAATCAAGATGGGCAAAGCAGCAGGGCATGATGGTATAACACCAGAAATGGTTAAGTACATGGGAGCATCAGGCGACCTATTACTCTTAAAGGTCCTACAGGCAGCATGGTGCAACAAGACCATACCAAAGGATTGGGAGATTGCCATCATAACACCAATTTTCAAAAAGGGTGACAATCGACAATGTGGAAACCATAGAGGCATATCCCTTCTCAGTGTCCCTGGTAAAATCTACTCTAGAATCCTAGAGCAGAGACTCCGACGCCTAGCTGAGCCACAATTGGATGAGGTCCAGTGCGGATTCCGAGCAAACCGAAGTACTCAAGACCTAATCTTCACACTCAGACAGATGAGTGAAAAGGCCCTTGAGTATAAGAGTGAGATCCATCTTTGTTTCATAGATCTGGAAAAGGCGTTTGACAGAGTCCCCTGGAGCAAACTTTGGGACTGTTTGGCAAGGAAGAATATTCCAGCACCTCTGATTCATGCTATACAGAGCTTCTACAAGTCTTGCAGAAATTATGTGAGGACAGCAAACCATAAGTCAGAAGAGTTCAGGACCACCACTGGTGTAAGACAAGGTGATATCCTGTTACCTTATCTTTTCATACTCCTCATGGACGATGTCATCAAGGCATGTAAGGAGAGAACAAGAAAGTATTCAGTGGGGTACTGGAAGATGAGACAGGTCTATATTTCGGAGCTGGCATTTGCTGATGATGTTGCCCTGATTGCTAAATCAGAGGCACATCTCCAATCCAACCTGCAAAGGAAGAGCTGGAGAAGAGAGGGATGGTCATAAGCAGCTCTAAAACAAAATCCATGGTGATATCACGAGAAGAAAGAAAACATCAGATTAAGTTGGGAGAACAGGTCCTGGAGCAGGTCGACCACTTTAAATATCTCGGAGCTATTATAGACCGAAAGGGAGGCATCAAAGAAGAGTTGGCCACTCGAAAAGCAGCGGCTGGGAGACTTTTTCAGGCCATAAATCGTGGATTCCTCAGCAAGAAAGAGGTTGGTAAGAAAATGAAGATGGCTGTATACCGCTCCACCTATGTCCCAGTTTTGACATATGGATGCGAGTCGTGGGCAATGACTACAACCCATAAAAGCCAGATCCAAACCTCAGAAATGAGGTATCTGAGGAAAGTGGTTGAAGTAACAAGAAGAGACATGGTCCGCAACCAGACGATCCGTCAAGGCCTGAAATCCCATCCGCTGCAGACCCAAATAGAACAGTCCCAACTAAGATGGTTTGGCCATGTCTGCAGAATGGGAGAAGATCGGCTACCACGACAAGCATGGGAAACAAAGAGCCAGGGATGCAGACCTCCAGGACGACCCAGAGTTCGCTGGGAGGACAACATTAGACAATCTTTGAAGGACCGAGGACTAGAATGGAACCAGGCCAGGAAGAAGACAGCTGATAGAATGGTCTGGCGCTCTCTCTTCCAAATCTCTACACCTCACGGTAGAAGGGGAACGACTAAGTAAGTAAGTATTCGGAATCTTGATGCATGAGTTTGCTTGTTTGCTTGTGCGTGTGTGTATATGTGTGTGATTAGTTTGAAGGTGAAATGGAATCGAGAAGAATGTATTGACTACAGGATTTTAAAAATGACGTCATCAGGACATGCAGCAGCACATAGTACAACATAATTATTTCCCCTTATGTTTTCATGGGTTACCTGCCCGTTGATAACTTTTGCTGGCTAATATATTTACGATTTATTACTGGAAAAAAAAAAAAGTATTAATCACAGTTCCTGTCACATATATTCCTAAATATTCAACTATAGAAATCAGAATTCAAATACTTCTCTTCATCTCTCGTTGAAATGACGTGCCTATATGACACTCATCTCAGAATAAGATTTCCCCATGTAGTAAAGCCTTCTTGTAGCGTCTAAGATTAATTAAGACGTTTGATTAAGGCTTTTATCTTTTGTGTACATCATTGCGACAGACATAGTGACCAGCACTAACGACCAACGACTTATGGCTGGCATAATAAATTTGTGTAAATTGGTATCTGTCCCACAAGATATCTATTAAAGGACAAATGTTGTAGACTGACAGACCTGTAACCTTGGGGCTACATTTCGTTGCAGCAAAGGCGTGTAAGTCAATATAATACAAGAAGTACTAAAGTTAACATTCTTTTAAGTCATTCTATGTATAATACTTCGCCCTCCTTTGAGACTTCGATCAATGAAAAGACACACTACCTCGCTGACACCATCAATAATATTAACATGAGATATTAATTTTCACAATGGCTCATATTTAATAAAATTCTGGTTCTTAATTACTAGCTTTACATCATAATTTATCCATTCAGTAATTTATTAAATCACTTCTTTATTATCGAATTCCTTGAAATTGATATCTAAAATACACGTGAGAATAAATGAATTCAGTATGAAAGGTGAGAGAAAGGAATGGCAGAATGTCAGACGGGACTGCGTGCCCAATTCTCAACCCTTTGAAAATAAAGTTCGTTCGTTCGCTCTACCCTCCCTCCATATTGGGTGCACCGTTTCCATAATTTTATCCAGTTTTATTTATACTGATCACAAGTTTTTTTTACCCAAATTAGGTTATTTGCTTATTTTTGTCTATAATCTGTCCAGATTGGGAGACATAATAATGCGAAAGCTATGAGATTACGACTAATATATTTGAACGCTCCCTATGAAATATTATAAGCCTGGTAATACGATTTTTAACAGGAGCCGTAATTAAAAATTGGAAAAATAATTAAACAGCAAAATGTCTGATGCAAAACACAAGTGGATGGATTACCTGAGTGCCTCATAACACAAGAACAGAAGAGTAACGTGAGCAACGTGTGCATACAACTCACTAATGTGGTTGTGAACGCTGGTCGCATGAGCGGTTGGTGTACATATTTCATGATTATATTAATAGGACACGCGGTTAGCATAAATCAAAAGTGAGTAATAAATAATCTAATCCTGCAAAACGTGAGCAAGATCAGATCAGCGCCAGGTGTCACCAGACGAGAGTGTTTAACATGGCGCAATCTGAACTGAGGAAGAGGGAGACTGGAGTTTCTGAGCAACAGATGACGTTGTCATGAATTGTTTTCTGGTTGTGACGTGTTAATTACGTTAGACGTGTAAAACAAGAATGGGTCCCATCTTGAATAGGGGAGGGGGAGGGGGGCTGGAACAATTAATCAACTGATAAATGATCATGCCGGGGAGGATGATGCCATTGTGTACACTAATGGGTCTGTAATCTGTGGTAAGGAATCAGGATGGGTCTTCTCTGCTAGAGTCAAGGGCAGGGTCGTCGCTGAACAGAGCGGAGCGTACATGACCACAACCTCCAGTGGGATAATGGAGAAAGCGGCAGCCACTGCAGACCTTAGATGGCTGTCTGAAATTCCTTTAACCAGGGCAGTTATTGCGTCGGACTGTTCATACTTCGGAAGGCTGAAAATGGCTGACTACAGCATGAATGGAAAACATCCCCAGAAGCCTCGAATCTTCAAGAACTAGCGTGGATCTTCTGCACTGGTCATACAGGGGGTAGGCGCAGAGCCTAGGTATTTTTTCAAGGTCTCGCTTTGCCCCCCCCCCCTACCCCCCGTCCACCCCATATTCCCAAGTGCCGTGTGGTATTGTTCTCTTATGAGGGTCAGTTGTATACTGTTGGATTGGATCATCCATAATTTCCGCATATTTATTAAAATTTCTGAACCCCCCCCCCCCCCCCCCCCCCCCCCCCCCCGAAGAAAGCGCCCGTTGGGCCGCACCTCTCGCACCGCCCAAGAGCCGGCTCGTATGGGACCACTGGTTTTGGTAAGAGGCACGAGAGTTGTCCACGTCATTAGTGTTACCATTCAGCTTCCTGAAAAGCATAGCCTTCAATAAACTCATGCCAAACCTTTCTGTACTGTTCCGTCCCTTCAATAAACTCATGCCAAACCTTTCTGTACTGTTCCGCCCCTTCAATAAACTCATGCCAAACCTTTCTGTACTGTTCCGCCCCTTCAATAAACTCATGCCAAACCTTTCTGTACTGTTCCGTCCCTTCAATAAACTCATGCCAAACCTTTCTGTACTGCTCCGCCCCTTCAATAAACTCATGCCAAACCTTTCTGTACTGTTCCGTCCCTTCAATAAACTCATGCCAAACCTTTCTGTACTGTTCCGCCCCTTCAATAAACTCATGCCAAACCTTTCTGTACTGTTCCGTCCCTTCAATAAACTCATGCCAAACCTTTCTGTACTGTTCCGTCCCTTCAATAAACTCATGCCAAACCTTTCTGTACTGTTCCGTCCCTTCAATAAACTCATGCCAAACCTTTCTGTACTGTTCCGTCCCTTCAATAAACTCATGCCAAACCTTTCTGTACTGTTCCGTCCCTTCAATAAACTCATGCCAAACCTTTCTGTAGTGTTCCGTCCCTTCAATAAACTCATGCCAAACCTTTCTATACTGTTCCGTCCCTTCAATAAACTCATGCCAAACCTTTCTGTACTGTTCCGTCCCTTCAATAAACTCATGCCAAACCTTTCTGTACTGTTCCGTCCCTTCAATAAACTCATGCCAAACCTTTCTGTACTGTTCCGTCCCTTCAATAAACTCATGCCAAACCTTTCTGTACTGTTCCGTCCCTTCAATAAACTCATGCCAAACCTTTCTGTAGTGTTCCGTCCCTTCAATAAACTCATGCCAAACCTTTCTATACTGTTCCGTCCCTTCAATAAACTCATGCCAAACCTTTCTGTACTGTTCCGTCCCTTCAATAAACTCATGCCAAACCTTTCTGTACTGTTCCGTCCTTTCAACGTCTTCCCTTGTTTTCTTTATTCGTTTCATGTCTGTCTCCAGTTCTCTTTACCTTCCTCTGTCCCCCAAGGTGTCATCTTTCTCTCCATCTCAAGTCGGACTTCACCACATGCTTCTGCTGTTCTTCAGTGTTTCTCACTACTGTAGCAATAAGCCCCTGATATCTGGTCTTAACTTCTGGCTCTCTCAGCTTGTAGGTCTAAATGCTCATTTCTCCTGTTCGTTTACTACCTTGTAATGATATCAGCAAGTTTCCTCAGTGTGTGTCCTATCCAACACCAAAGTCCTCTTCTCTCCTTTTGTTCCAATCGCTCGTGTCTGTTTTCGTCACTAGTTTCACATTGATGATTTTGTGTGTCACTTTAACCTTTCTTTTCTACGCAAGCATCCATTTATGAATTTCTGTAACTTCTTGGTTGTTGTCTTTGTTTGTTCTTGTTGTTCTTTCTTGTTGTTCTTTCTTGTTGTTCTTTCTTGTTGTTCTTTCTTGTTGTTCTTTCTTGTTATTCTTTCTTGTTGTTCTTTCTTGTTGTTCTTTCTTGTTGTTCATTCTTGTTATTCTTTCTTGTTGTTCTTTCTTGTTGTTCTTTCTTGTTGTTCTTTCTTGTTGTTCTTTCTTGTTATTCTTTCTTGTTGTTCTTTCTTGTTGTTCTTTCTTGTTGTTCATTCTTGTTATTCTTTCTTGTTGTTCTTTCTTGTTGTTCTTTCTTGTTGTTCTTTCTTGTTGTTCTTTCTTGTTGTTCTTTCTTGTTGTTCTTTCTTGTTGTTCTTTCTTGTTGTTCTTTCTTGTTGTTCTTTCTTGTTGTTCTTTCTTGTTGTTCTTTCTTGTTGTTCTTTCTTGTTGTTCTTTCTTGTTGTTCTCTCTTGTTGTTCTTTCTTGTTGTTCTTTCTTGTTGTTCTTTCTTGTTGTTCTTTCTTGTTGTTCTTTCTTGTTGTTCTTTCTTGTTGTTCTTTCTTGTTGTTCTTTCTTGTTGTTCTTTCTTGTTGTTCTCTCTTGTTGTTCTTTCTTGTTGTTCTTTCTTGTTGTTCTTTCTTGTTGTTCTTTCTTGTTGTTCTTTCTTGTTGTTCTTTCTTGTTGTTCTTTCTTGTTGTTCATTCTTGTTATTCTTTCTTGTTGTTCTTACTTGTTGTTCTTTCTTGTTATTCTTTCTTGTTGTTCTTTCTTGTTGTTCTTTCTTGTTGTTCTTTCTTGTTGTTCTTTCTTGTTGTTCATTCTTGTTATTCTTTCTTGTTGTTCTTTCTTGTTGTTCTTTCTTGTTGTTCTTTCTTGGTGTTCTTTCTTGTTGTTCTTTCTTGTTGTTCTTTCTTGTTGTTCTTTCTTGGTGTTCATTCTTGTTATTCTTTCTTGTTGTTCTTTCTTGTTGTTCTTTCTTGTTGTTCTTTCTTGTTGTTCTTTCTTGTTGTTCTCTCTTGTTGTTCTTTCTTGTTGTTCTTTCTTGTTGTTCTTTCTTGTTGTTCTTTCTTGTTGTTCATTCTTGTTATTCTTTCTTGTTGTTCTTACTTGTTGTTCTTTCTTGTTATTCTTTCTTGTTGTTCTTTCTTGTTGTTCTTTCTTGTTGTTCTTTCTTGTTGTTCTTTCTTGTTGTTCATTCTTGTTATTCTTTCTTGTTGTTCTTTCTTGTTGTTCTTTCTTGTTGTTCATTCTTGTTATTCTTTCTTGTTGTTCTTTCTTGTTGTTCTTTCTTGTTGTTCTTTCTTGGTGTTCTTTCTTGTTGTTCTTTCTTGTTGTTCTTTCTTGTTGTTCTTTCTTGGTGTTCATTCTTGTTGTTCTTTCTTGTTGTTCTTTCTTGTTGTTCATTCTTGTTATTCTTTCTTGTTGTTCTTTCTTGTTGTTCTTTCTTGTTGTTCTTTCTTGGTGTTCTTTCTTGTTGTTCTTTCTTGTTGTTCTTTCTTGTTGTTCTTTCTTGGTGTTCATTCTTGTTATTCTTTCTTGTTGTTCTTTCTTGTTGTTCTTTCTTGTTGTTCTTTCTTGTTGTTCTTTCTTGTTGTTCTCTCTTGTTGTTCTTTCTTGTTGTTCTTTCTTGTTGTTCTTTCTTGTTGTTCTTTCTTGTTGTTCATTCTTGTTATTCTTTCTTGTTGTTCTTACTTGTTGTTCTTTCTTGTTATTCTTTCTTGTTGTTCTTTCTTGTTGTTCTTTCTTGTTGTTCTTTCTTGTTGTTCTTTCTTGTTGTTCATTCTTGTTATTCTTTCTTGTTGTTCTTTCTTGTTGTTCTTTCTTGTTGTTCTTTCTTGGTGTTCTTTCTTGTTGTTCTTTCTTGTTGTTCTTTCTTGTTGTTCTTTCTTGGTGTTCATTCTTGTTGTTCTTTCTTGTTGTTCTTTCTTGTTGTTCTTTCTTGTTGTTCTTTCTTGTTGTTCTTTCTTGTTGTTCTTTCTTGATGTTCATTCTTGTTATTCTTTCTTGTTGTTCTTTCTTGTTGTTCTTTCTTGTTGTTCTTTCTTGTTGTTCTTTCTTGTTGTTCTTTCTTGTTGTTCTTTCTTGTTGTTCTTTCTTGTTGTTCATTCTTGTTATTCTTTCTTGTTGTTCTCTCTTGTTGTTCTTTCTTGTTGTTCTTTCTTGTTGTTCTTTCTTGTTGTTCTTTCTTGTTGTTCATTCTTGTTATTCTTTCTTGTTGTTCTTACTTGTTGTTCTTTCTTGTTATTCTTTCTTGTTGTTCTTTCTTGTTGTTCTTTCTTGTTGTTCTTTCTTGTTGTTCTTTCTTGTTGTTCATTCTTGTTATTCTTTCTTGTTGTTCTTTCTTGTTGTTCTTTCTTGTTGTTCTTTCTTGGTGTTCTTTCTTGTTGTTCTTTCTTGTTGTTCTTTCTTGTTGTTCTTTCTTGGTGTTCATTCTTGTTGTTCTTTCTTGTTGTTCTTTCTTGTTGTTCTTTCTTGTTGTTCTTTCTTGTTGTTCATTCTTGTTATTCTTTCTTGTTGTTCTTTCTTGTTGTTCTTTCTTGTTGTTCTTTCTTGTTGTTCTTTCTTGTTGTTCATTCTTGTTGTTCTTTCTTGTTGTTCTTTCTTGTTGTTCTTTCTTGTTGTTCTTTCTTGTTGTTCTTTCTTGTTGTTCTTTCTTGTTGTTCATTCTTGTTATTCTTTCTTGTTGTTCTTTCTTGTTGTTCTTTCTTGTTATTCTTTCTTGTTGTTCTTTCTTGTTGTTCTTTCTTGTTGTTCTTTCTTGTTGTTCTTTCTTGTTGTTCTTTCTTGTTGTTCTTTCTTGTTGTTCATTCTTGTTATTCTTTCTTGTTGTTCATTCTTGTTATTCTTTCTTGTTGTTCTTTCTTGTTGTTCTTTCTTGTTGTTCATTCTTGTTATTCTTTCTTGTTGTTCTTTCTTGTTGTTCTTTCTTGTTGTTTTTTCTTGGTGTTCTTTCTTGTTGTTCTTTCTTGTTGTTCTTTCTTGTTGTTCATTCTTGTTATTCTTTCTTGTTGTTCTTTCTTGTTGTTCTTTCTTGTTGTTCTTTCTTGGTGTTCTTTCTTGTTGTTCTTCATATGCCAGAGCCAAACAACTGAACTACCAACACATTTAAGGTATTCTTATGTGTGTGTGTACTTGATTTAATTTGACTTCTAAATATTTCACAATGCAATAAAATATCTTTTTTCCTTTTGTATTCTTATTTTGATATGATTGTCTGCTCTTCCGATCGTGTCTACATTGCTGCCAAGATATATAAGTACGAGTCTACATTTATAATGATTTGTCTCCCCGTGAAGTTCGGTTATCATTTGCTTGATGTAATGTCTTTTCTCTCTATATTGTCTGACCCAATTGCTGTGACCTGTTGTTAAGTATTTTCATTTTACCTGGCTTCTTGTTACGGTTGTTGGCAGTGGCGGTTCCAGGGGGTTGTCATTGGGGGTGCTGCAGCTCAACAGCTCATTAAAGAAAGCCGCCACTGGTTGTTGACAGAAGAGTCGGATCATTGGAAAAATCTAGATTGTCAAGCTTTTTGACCAAAGTGCATTGTATTCATTTCTGTTGGCTGATTTCGTTGTGTTCATCATCCATACACATGGCACACAAACTTACAGTTTAGAAAAAAAAACGTTTTCTTGAAATGATAAAAAACAATCCTAGTATTTAGAGACAGTACAGCCAGACTGAAATAGAAAGAAAATCCCTAATTATAAAATACAAAGATAAACATTATGCAGGCAATATCTGGACATGAACACAAGCATACACCGATGGATCAAAAACAAATCACCAAAGGTGGAGGCCGGGGAATTTTTCTGTGTTTATGGTAACACAAATAAGAAAAGGATGTTGTTAGTCTTGTTCCTCTGGCACCTATCTAAATTGTTTCCATCAGTTCCACAGTAGTGACCTGGTCACACCATTTCTAACCTTCTATTCCGCGCAAGCACCCATTTTTGAAAGTTTGTATACTTCTGGCAAGGAACACGTAGAAAAGTCAAGAGAGAAAGACAGAATAATGTGCTCTTCAACGTTGTATTTTACATGCATCCTCATCTATGACTACATGAATCCAATTATTAAATACACAACGCTACGATCATCAAGCTTTGTTCTCTTTCTTCTTCCGGCACCATGCCAGCTACAGTAGGTGATCATGTCTTTCCACAACTTCCGATCTCCTGTGCTGTTTCTCAATTACGTCGTTGACTTATTTATATTCCATGATGTCAAACTGTCCGGTATGTTTTCTCTGTTTTATCCTGTATCTCTTCTTCCTTCATCGTGTCATGTTTTAACATTATATTCCAGCTGTCTTCTTCTCACAGCATGCCTAAAAAAAGCGTTCTGCTTCCTTCAACTTTAGAGTAATAAGTTTTCTGTGGGGACTGGCTTCTTTCTGGATATCCATTTCACTCTTTTAGTTGTCTGTGTATTCTAATAATTATTCTGTAAAAGTACATCTCCATGGACATTCTTACTTGTTTATTGATTGTGCATGATTCGCTTTCGTATGTTAGGATTGGTTCTATATATCATCGCAGAACTCTCTTTCTTACTTCTATTGACAAAGATTGAGTTACATACAATTTGTTTTAAATTTTATGGAATGTTGCTTTTCCCAGATCTATTCTACTCTTCACCTCTGAGATACCTTTTATCTTACATTATTAATGTAGCTAGGTACTTGAGTATATTGATTTTCCAAACTTTGTTTGAGTTACATATTCATGAACTTTGTTTTATTTTCTTTGGTTGACACCTGGAACACCACCATTACTTTAGCACCACCACTGTTGTCGTTAGTCCTGTCTGAGAACCTTGCAGTGAAGTCCATCACAGATATATGTAGCTATTTGTTTCACATGATGAGATTGCTAGTTCCCTACATAGAAAAAAGGTAAAGGATTCCGTTACACGCCCTATTGAGGCATATTGGGAATATGGTGTTAGGCCCATATTTTCTCGACCGTCGGCACACTAGGGGTGATGTGGTCAACATCACGCCGGCCGCCTTAACCTTCCCAGAGTTGCTCTGGTACCAATTTGGGGCTGGGTCGACCCAGGAGCCGTTTGCGGCCTAAAAAAATCCCACCTTATCTGGGGATCGAACCACAGACCACTGAGCTAGGAAGCCAGTGCACTAACCACTATGCTACCGCGGCTCCCTAGTTCCCTACATAGCCTCACATTATTCGCCATTTATTAGTTTTTTTTCCCCCTTTAGAGACATCCGGGAACCTAATGACGTATTCTTTTCCATGTGGTATCACTTCTTTACTCAGACGATTTTTTTTTTCATTGTTAATTTAAACAAATAAATTCATCAACTGTTTCAGAAACGCATTCACCCACACATCGGCGCATTTATTATTGTGTTTAGGGAGCGCTTTTAGGATGGGAGAAACGCACAATCTTGGCAGCATTCACAACCCCCCCCCCCCCCCCTTTTTTTTTCTGAATAAACCATTTTCATTATGCAATAAAAAAAATAATACTGAGCATATTGTTTACAAGATGAACAAACATTCTACAAAAAACTTATGTATTCTTACGCTTTTTTTATACGCAACACACACAAAAAACTGTTACCCAGCATAAATGTCACAGAATGGATTGGGGCGACCCCTTCTTCTTCCATATCTCTGTTTCATTTCAGCTGTAATGGGTACATTTGTGGTACGGATTTTATTGCGTCCTTTCATTTGTCGCACTTTCTTTCTTTCTTTCTCTACTAAGTAGCAGATATTTTGTATTTACATTCTTCCTCTACTTTCAGTAAATTGTGTCTTGTCTATTTATCTGACCCTCCTGGTGGATGATAATACTAAACATTTGCAGGAGCAGCTGAGAGAACATTATCGACAACCATGTTGGTTAATCGCAGGCGCGGCCAATATCACTACACAGATTAACACGTACATCGCCCAGCGCAATCTGCTTAATCACTGAAAAGGCACGTGTGTGACTCCGCCAAGGTTGTAAAGAGACGGATTTTGTGTGTGCTCAAGCAACAGATAAGACATTACTTTAGCGAAAGTAATAATTTGTTACATCTGACACACGTTGTCGTATGAGGTTAACGACGTGTTCTTTAGTCGGTACACAGGGCAATCTGATGTTTACAGTCCATTTGCAGAAAAGTAATGTTTGAAATTTTGCACTAGATGAGTCATGCAAAATATTCAAATCAGATTGGCTGATCATCTGAGCTTCATAACAAAAAATGCGTGGGAAGGCAGTGAATATAATCTGACGCTTCAGTCAGTCAAAACTACTGTGAAGATCGCTTGCCAAGACACCAGAACTTGCCAGAGTGAAGCCTAGAATTCAGAATTCCATTTTATCAGACTGGACACCTTTTATTTGAGTATTTATCAGGACATACAAAAACAGCCCAGGAAATCTCTATCATTTTAATATGGAAAGCCGCTGTCTGAGGAAACTGAAGGAAACACACAAAGTCAGAGAGGGAACTTATTAAAATTAACGACACCCCAGACGCGTGTAAGAGGCCGATCCAAGTCTCTTTTATTCATCTGAGCAAAACGTGTGTGAGCCAGGGTTAGCGTAAGTTGTGATTTTACATTCTATATTTTATTACTTTCATGTGAACTAACAGATATATGTATATTACCATGTGAATTTTAATAAGTGAAAATCGCTAGTGGATGTCCCAGTCATTTGAGGCTGGCAACCTCAGCGTACAGAATGATGATTCATGAACCACCGCTGCACGGGCTGCTGATTGCTTTATGGCTAGTTTCGTAAAGAGAACTAAAAGCATAAAGTAGTCCGGAGTTCAATATGGAGCAGGGCGGAAAAGATGAAAGAAATGACGTACATTCTAAGTAAAATACTACAGTTTCAAACCAGTGTAAATGTCGATGTTAACATATGCACTTTACAATTTATGGAAATTTCAAACTTTTCACATCAGTGTAAACATAAATGAAAATATATTCAATTTATATTGTGAACACTTTTCAATCAGTGGAAATGTAAATGTTAACATATTTTATCTGATCTATTAACCTTTTCATTGAAATGTAATGTAAAGCGAAAGCTATTCAATTTAAATGTAAAAGAAAGTTTTATCCCGAGGGATTAAATTCAATTCTCATCGAGGGTAAATTCTGAGTTAAAGGGGATGGTGGAATAGGAAGATAGGGACCCATAATCATAGGTTTGAAAACGCAATACTCAGGAGAGCATTTCGTTTCTATTCTTTACCATAGTTATTGGTGGTACCAGCAGAAAGTACTATCTCTGGAACAAGAAGGGAACAGTGGCCGGAGCTTTAAGACGAAGGACCCACTTTGTAGACTCTCCCTGACATTTCTGTGAAACAAGCTATACCCGACAACCTTGACCAGCGACGAGTGTGAGCAGTATAAAAAGAACCAACCCATCAGAAGGAGGAGAACCGTCATTGGCAGGTAAGGTCAATATACGCTGCCACTTGAACTTCTTGTAAAAATAATGTACATCCTATCACGACAATGATGATAACTTTTCTTGATCCATAACTATTCAAATTATTTTCAAACTGTTAAAACTTGAGTGATTATTCAATTTTGTTATTTGTAAATTTACAAATTTAACTTCGATTTAATCATTTTAAAGTTACTGCATGTTTGTCTCAGTCAATTTACTACACACACTATAAACTGAGCTATACCAGAATAATAAGAAATCCACTGAGTAATCACAGGTGGGGGCTTAAACGAGCTAACGTAAACCATTGCTTAATCCTTCACAAAAGTTGTCAGCAGATTCTAGAATTAACGTGCGCATTAAAATGCAGCATTGTTTTCGCTTGTCTGAATATCTTGTGAAAACTGCTTTGTGGTAGAAGCGTCATTAACTTTCTATCTACATATCTGCCAAGAGTAGTCTTGTGCGAAAGTAGACTCCTTTGAAGCCCATATTAGATACTCTTGAGTTTTGGCCACTGTTGGAGCACTACTGCAAAGCAGGGGAATCAATACCGTCACAACATATTAGGACAACTTTGGGGGATAAAAGGAGGGAGGTGCTGATGCCTAGAAGATGTTTTTTTTTCTTTCTCGAGCCTCCTCAGCACCTCCATATTAGATTTCTTAGCCACTTATTCTACTTTCACCGTCTTTCTACTAAGCCACATCTCAGTGGCTTCTAATAATTCTACGTTCGTTTACTCATAAATAGACCACTGCATCTACGTCTTAATTTTTATATTTCAAACGTTTTTCATTAAATTCTTCCAATTAACGCTCACTCACTCTTCACTCACGCCGTCTCACTCTCTCGTCTCTTTCATCACTAACTTACACTATTTTCCCATTCTCTGTTTTCTCATTTGCTCACACACGTACGCACGCCCTCTCCTACTCAGCACGAGCTGCCAAAAGCACGCGCACGTGTGAAAGCCGTTGTGCCAGTTTGGTCTTGGCAAGCCAAATTTCGAAGATACGGCCACGATTATTGTTAAATGAATAACATCGCTTAACTCTCGAGCGAAAAATTATCCCTTATTCATATGGGTCCTTTGTGTAACACTCCGCGGGCCAAATCCGTGAAATAAAGTGACAAGCTAGCTAGCCTGGTTATTAGGAAGCCCAATTGGCGTCCCATACCGCGCGCGGCTACCCTTAATTTCAATTTCGTCACTGTGGCTCCCTACTCAAAGGACTACTTTTCTTTCGCTCAGTTTTGTCCTTAATTTGTCTCCCTTTTTTCTATCAGCAGCAATACAACGACTTAAAGGATTCGTTAACTAAAACAAAGTCCTCACAGAGATTTCATTTCAGGAAGTTTCACGCCCTTGGAAGAATAATTTCAATTCAAACACAAATTATTTCTTAAATGCCTATAACTTTCTAGCTTTTCTGTTGCTGTCGGAGAAAACGAAGTCTCACTAGACGTTTTAACCAGAATTTTGGAGCGTAGTCCGGAGCAGGAGCTCGTAGCAGTGGAGCAGCAGGCTTTTGTCCGGAGCTGGAGCGGTGCTGGAGCACAGAAAATGTTGATTACTCCGCTGCTCTAGTTTCTTCTATTTTCAAACCAAAATGAATGATGCTATACTAATTGAATCGAAATGACACCTCTACACCTCTCGGTAGAAGAGGAACGACTAAGTAAGTAAGAGTCGAAATGACATAAAATATTTAATGGTTTGTTTTACTCAAAACGTTTTAATTTAAAAAAAAATAATTAATGCATACATTTTCAGGGTTAATGTTAGCTGAAAAACTAAATACAGCATTTTAAATGAAAAAAAAAATGTACATATGTATGATGACTGGTCAGCTTGGTCTTTTCTGAGAATACAACACCTTTGTGTTACTTCGATGTTGGCAACACTGGAATTGTTAAAATTAGAACTGTCATTTTGTTAAATTATGTTACATTTATTTAATGTTTTTAAACTGAGTTGTTTACTCAGTTCGTTTCCATCATTATTATCATCATCGTCGTCATATTCATAATCTTCTATTTCTTTTTGCTCTGCTTACGGAGCAGTTGTCCCAGGGGGTCTCCGAAGAGACACAGAGAAAAAAGGACAAATGAGCCATCATGCATGTCGTAGAAAGTGACACTAATATGAGGTTGTAGATGGGACTGGAAATGTCATCAGTGTGAAACACATACCACAGCTACCACTACTACACGAGCATGTGATATCTTGGTGCAATCTTCCTGCAACACGGGGCAAGTTTCACGTTTACATACTGTATGTTATTTAACAATAATAAAATTAAGTAATTAACCAGTTTTAAGGCTTGAAGGGTAAGTCTGTAGTGGTAATACTAGTTTTTCAAGCAGGCCCATTATGTAAAACAATATAATACTTATTTGTTTATTACTTTTGGAAGGCCGTGACAAAAAGAAAATAAAACAAAAACATTTGGTTGCAGTAAAAGTACAATAAAATTCAGCCACGGCATCAACAACAAATTCAAATCTGCCTCCATGACAATGCCATCCGAATTACGGAAATAGATCTCAATGATGCCTTTACATTTGAATTCTTACTTACTTATTTACTTACTTACTTATTTACTTACTTACTTACTTACGGATCCCTGGCTCTTAGTTTCCCATATGTGTCGTAGTAGCCTATCTTCTGACATTCTGCAGACATGGCCTACTCTTCGTGGTTGGGACTGTTCTACTTGGGTCTGCAGTGGCTGGGTTTTGAGGCCTTGCTGTATCGTCTGGTTGTGGACCATGTCTCTTCTTGTTACTTCAATTATCTTCGTCAGATACCTCATTTCTGAGGTGTGGAGCTGACTTGTGTGGGTTGTAGTCATTGTCCAGGTGGATTTAGACTGTTCCAAGAGTGGTAGCCTGCCATCAATGGTACCTACACCTTGCAGCGGTATGGCAGCTTGTGTACCCTGACAATCCCCAGAGCTCTGCCAGTGGGAGTTTTACTCCTGGTAGGTTCAACTAAGCTGGACTGGTCTGCGTGGGTAGGAGTCAAACAAAAGCTGGTACCCTGGTCCTCCAGGTTGGGGGTTTTAGCACAGGGCCAACACCCCTGTCTATGTAAAAAAAATCGCATATGTTACGGAAACGGAAACAAATGGAAAAAATTTGATGCGGGACGGACATCCGGAGTTTCAGACTCATGACTGACAGTGGTGAAAGCCGAAAGGAAGCCATTGGCATGAAAACGGATGCCCTGACCGCAAAACACACCCAGAATTGGTTTTTGGAACATCATGAGGCAGGAAAGCTGAGACAAATCACAGCAGAGATGAGGAACTACTGTGGCCGGGTAGGGAATTGGGGGTTGCTGTTTAATTGCAGAGAGTGTTAGATCTAGATACTAGCTTGACCGCTAGAGTTCGCAATTTCTCCCTTACAGTCTTACGGGATTTAACCAGGTTCGGGGACTATCCTCTAAGGTGTTGTATTGAGTTAGAGCAGATAATTATGACATGATAAGTTTTCTCATGCAGCCATTTCTTCCTTTCTTTCCATATTGTGTGTCGCGGAGTATTTAATAGACAATATCCTTTTGTTTTGGTCTCAACGTGATTTTTATTCCAACATAACGTATATACATTATGGCATAAAGATTTATAGTATGCATATTTCGTTCATCCACAAATGCACATTGCTTCCATTAACATAGCATGGGGAAAATCATATCAAGTGAATTACCCTGATTTCAACTCTTAGCTACTTGATCCTTCAAAATATTAGCTAGCGGTAATTGCATACTAGCAGTTCCTCAGAGGATTAAACCATTCTCTCATTTCCTGAAGAGCTTCATGTTCTACCAAACAGTTAGTGGTTCTACTTAGCAATCCAAAGTCTACATTTTTACTCAAAGTATAACTTGCAGCCATTTTACAGGGTGCTGCGGGAGGCAAAAACTATTTCCTTGTGACATGAAAAATGTTTTAGATATTTTAACAGCACTCTACTTACTGTCTTTCCTTGTGAGAATTAAATGCACAATTCACACTAAAACTGGGGAAAAACTTCCTTTAGTAAAAGTTTGAAAATCCTCAAAAATCTGCAGCATAAGAAATACGCGTCTGTCTCTTAGGCTTCAAAATCTGCAACTGACTTTTTTTTTAGCCGGGACTTGACACGCTTATTTTCAGCTCATAATCTAGGTCAGCGTTGCTTCTCCTTTCTATTCGTCTCAGGATTGGATAAAAAGGGTAATCCACGCCAGCCTTTTCCTTATGGTCTGTTCCTATTATAACTTTATGATTAAATTTTAACTAACTTCTATCCACTAAGCTATGGTCTGTATTTGTTATAAAGGAAAGGTTCCTAAAATGACGCATTCCCTGTCACATATAGATCCCGGGGCTCCGCAAATGTATCCCGTAGGGAGACATTTGAGTACTATCAATAACAAAAATTCATCCCCAAAAATTTTCTAAGTCCAAAAATATTTTTTAAAAATTTTCAAGTTCAAACATTTTCTAAGTCTAAAAATATTTCAGAAAATTTAACGAAATTCCTACATCTGAGCTCCTATGTCTATATGGGACTGTCGTCTATAAAAGGGGCCTTATAGATGGAGATCATCTCCAAAAAATGCAAACTATCTTTCACATCAATACATATTTCAACCAAATTTACAAATTGGCAACACTGACCAACAAACTCTGCAAAACAATCATAAGGTCATCACCAAAAAATGTGACGAGTGGCAGCACTGGGAAATGAAGAATAAAATATCTTATTTGCAGAACTTGGCTGCATTATCATAATCTATTACATTTCGTTCGAAAATATAGTTGACTACATTCTCTTGAATATGGTGGGGGTGTTATCTCGTTTCCTTTCCTGTTATTTGCTCCATATTAAAAGCCTGCAGGTACTTAAAAAAAAATCTTTTTTCTTCCTGGCGTACTTATTTATTTTATTTTCCAAGTACTCTGCAATATTCCAAGAAATGTCCAAGATCTCCAATTCCTATGGTAATGGCAATCCACTTTCATAAAATAGCCAATGTTCTCATGGGTACTCATCATCATCTTCTTTTTCTTTTTTTTTTCTAGTGAATGAGCCACTTGCTCATTATTACATGTAGAAAACATCTCTAGACATAATATGCATATTTTATCAGACGATAATATAACCAGCATCATTTTTATAAGTAATCATTTTTCACAATAAAAGCATTAAAACCTCATGGCTTATCCTTATTTATTTATTTGTATGTTTCCTGTTATTGACATTTTCTAAATGGTAAGTGTATAAATTCGTTCCAAGTCCGTCACTGTAGAGAATGTTCTATATTACATTCCTTTTTTTTTCTTCTAAACTATGTGATGTTTGTCTCCAATATCCGTACGTCTGGTGGTGATCCTGTCCATTAGTCAATTATTTCTAATCATTCCTTCTTTTCTGTCAACACAGTATTTTTTCTGTGAACTCTTCCCTAGAAATATTATTATATATATATATTTATTCTTCAAAGATCTTCTTTGACTTACCATACATCAATTTTCAAACATCTAATTATTCAGCAACCAACAGACGAATATGTTACTATCATATTATGAAGTATAAGGGAAAAGGAAAATATAGTTTCAAATCATCATGAATTTTCTACATTGGGTTCCGTATTACTTTATTTTCCCTGTTAAGACAACTGTTTATACTCTTGACAATATGTATCCATGTTGTCACTCTCAAGGCATCCTTGTATACAGTTTATATTTGTCTCCTGGGAGCCGCGCTGGTGTAATGGCTTCGGCGTTGTACTGGCGACCAGGTGTTCATGGTTCAAACCCGGGCGTCGGCGTTTGAAGAAATGTTTACGGCCGGAAATTTGACTGAATAGCCTGAACGGCTCCTGTGATAAACCCTCTGTGGATGGGAAGGAGCGAAGCTCCTGACCGGGTTGGAAGGAAAGTCCTCAGGTTCCCCAGCCTCGCAATGACATGTCATTGGGCCGAAGGGCTGAAAGCCCAAGTGCCGCTGGTTAAGAAAAAAAAAAAAAAAAAAAAAAAAAAAAAAAAATATTTGTCTCCTTTTTTTTTTTCATAACACCAATGTATCATTTATGGTGTTCCAATATCATTGTATCTATTCTAGTCCTCCTGTTATCTTGAGAATTCCTCCTTAGTAACTCCCTATGTACCTTATCTAGCAATACATTTATCAAAAACACATCAAACAATTATTTATGGAACAATCAACTGAGATGTAAGAACTTTTGACAATATGAGATGAAAAAATTTTTTGGGGTCATCACTCAAAAAATGTGACATAGAAAGGAAGAAAAAATATTCAATTGATCGTGGGGAATCTACAATATTCTTATAAGACAAAGTTTCTGGCACTCTGGCTACTATTTATCCATATTATCTCTGGTTATCCTTGCATACAGTGTACCATTTCCATTTTCTTTATAAGTCCAATTCATCGCTCATGGTGCTCCAATATTTAAAATGTGGATCCTTCCTATTCCTCTTATTCTGTACTGGAAATACATCCTTATTAATTGTCCATGTACTATATCTGCAAATATGTGTCATCAATATATCAACTAATCATTTATAGAACCATTAACACAAATGTCTAGACTTTACCAAAACATGAACAAAAACATGTCTTTTTACATATGTGCAAAATTTCGACACCAACTCTGCCTTCGCAGGTCGAGGGTTAGTCAGAGTTATGTGGTGCCTGTAACATCCGCTGACTACAGCCAGATGGGTGATTTATGGTACTTATAATTCAAAAAATCTCGTCCGTCAGTTATCTTAAGTGTGGGGCGGGGGTCTATTTCTTGGTGTCCTTGACAAAGTTTGCTGCATTTCCAATCTAGGTATTCTTTTCTTATGTCATAATATCTCCATGATATATCTGTGACATGTCTGTCCTTGGGATAACATTATTTTTATCCAATATCTTCGGGGTGAGCAAATCTCAGTACGTCCAATTTCATCAATCATGTATTTTTCTCTCCTGTAATTCTGGGTATGTTATGAGTATAGTAAATTGTCAATTTATTTCAACTATCGTACAACATTCTGTAATTCGTGATAAGGAATAGTCATTTGTTATACAACAATGTTCATATTACAAAGGCAATGAGCAAAAATCAAAGAGATATCTTCTCCAAAAATGCGGATGTATCTCTATTTCTTTTACCTCTGGACGTAGCAATTATTCAGTCATTATTATTTTTTTCCATTATATCTCCATTGTGTCCTTAACACTTTTGGTTCCATAGGATTATCATAATTCATTTGTGTCTCCTGTCCAATAATGATCCATACATTTATGGTTCTCATATGTGGCAATTTTATTCCTCCGATTTGTTCTATGTTCATAGAACCCAAAAATTTCAATTATTTTTTTTCTGTTATTTCATAACAGCCTCAAATTATTCATTATCTTATTCTAATGTAAGCATAAGTGCATAAACCGCACAGCAAAAACATTAGTTGTGTCAACATAAAATTTCACCATAATATAAAATGGCAAATCAGAGGCACATCTCCAATCCAACCTGCAAGTCTGGAAGGAAGAGCTGGAGAAGAGAGGGATGGTCATAAGCAGCTCTAAAACAAAATCCATGGTGATATCACGAGAAGAAAGAAAACATCAGATTAAGTTGGGGGAACAGGTCCTGGAGCAGGTCGACCACTTTAAATATCTCGGAGCTATTATAGACCGAAAGGGAGGCATCAAAGAAGAGTTGGCCACTCGAAAAGCAGCGGCTGGGAGACTTTTTCAGGCCATAAATCGTGGATTCCTCAGCAAGAAAGAGGTTGGTAAGAAAACGAAGATGGCTGTATACCGCTCCACCTATGTCCCAGTTTTGACATATGGATGCGAGTCGTGGGCAATGACTACACCCCACAAAAGCCAGATCCAAACCTCAGAAATGAGGTATCTGAGGAAAGTGGTTGAAGTAACAAGAAGAGACATGGTCCGCAACCAGACGATCCGTCAAGGCCTGAAATCCCATCCGCTGCAGACCCAAATAGAACAGTCCCAACTAAGATGGTTTGGCCATGTCTGCAGAATGGGAGAAGATCGGCTACCACGACAAGCATGGGAAACAAAGAGCCAGGGATCCAGACCTCCAGGACGACCCAGAGTTCGCTGGGAGGACAACATTAGACAATCTTTGAAGGACCGAGGACTAGAATGGAACCAGGCCAGAAAGAAGACAGCTGATAGAATGGTCTGGCGCTCTCTCTTCCAAACCTCTACACCTCACGGTAGAAGGGGAACGACTAAGTAAGTAAGTAAGATAAAATGGCATCTTCATCATCATTAAACAGTTGCTTCATTCTCTCATGTGCCATCAGTGGCTATCATCCGGTAATGGGTGTTCAATGTGGGTTCAGCATATACAAATGCTGTAGAGGGGTATTTCATTTGCTAAGTCAGCATGTGCAAATGCTATTTCTTTAACACGGGCAAAGGCATCATCAACAAATAGGTGCAATTTGTTCAATCTGGGGTTAGCATATACTAATGCTCTCAAAGGATTTTTCATTTGCAAAAAATCAGCATGCGCAAATGTCATTGGGGTACTTGTCATAGGCAGTATCAACAAAATACTGCTGGAGTATCAGAGATCATGCTGGTGGGGGTAGGAGTAAAAACTAATTTCTCACTCTGAAATGGTGATTTATTTTCTCTTTTTTTTTTCTTTTATGTCGGCTGCTAACCTCAGGGCAGTCAATGTGTTACAATATTGGCTTATCATCATCAAAATGTGTGAGGGTGGCAAATAAACATATAATACATCTTATAAAAACATTCCAATTGTTTTTCTCTTCTCATTTTTCTGTTATGTTTTGTCTCTTTTCATTTTTTTTCTTTTTCATTTCTTTTTTTCATTTCTCTTTTCCATTTCTTTTCTGTTTTCTTGTGATTTCTTTTCTTGTGATTTCTTTTCTGTTTGTATCACAAGTACGAAAGAATGATAAAAATCAATTCACTAAACACTAGAGATACTATCAATATTCCTAATAGTAAATCCCAACCAATAGGGCTGCAAGTAATAGTTTAGGTTAGAACAGAATGAATTTTGTAGCAGTGTCTGTTGTCAATAAGTGGCGAGGAAAGGGTACATCAAGGATCTCCTGATTACAACATGATTGTAATTCCAAGGAATGAATATGATTGGGATTGAAAAGATCACAAGTCTAGAATGTCGTCTCAATATAGTGGAAAGGAAAAATAGTAAGTTAAAGATGTTGTAACAGTGGAGTGAAGAAAATCTTACTATAGCGAGTCAAGGTTGGATATGGAATCTTGGAGAATGTTTTAAAATCTTGACAGTACTAATATACATCTGGGTCTAAAATAATAATAATGTACATTGGAAAAATAAATAATCCTGTGGAGAAAGATAGCATAACATGCAATACTAGTTTTGGGTATGAATATATGCTGTTAACAGATGTCATAGTAGGAACAGTATGATTGATCAAGGTGATAGATATAAAGGAGTTTAGCATAATTGAGGTCACAGAAATATTAGTATGAGGTATTGTGTCACGTAGGTCTTTATATCATTAAATTGCCTACATCTTCTTCCTATTCTCTCACCCGCATCCTTTATTTTATTATCTTTCCTTACTTGTTTTTTCCTGTATTTTTCGCATCACTTGTTTTGCGAATAATATTTTCTTCAGTATTCTCAAACTTTACCTTGTGTTTTTCTCATACTGGGATACGTAATTTTATTACATAGATGTCAGTCAGACGTGAAGTGCGATTTAATTGCAGTCCATTTCAGACATTGAGCCGACTTGGGTCTGCACCTTCAGATGACACGACACTCCTGAGTTAGATTCTCGACATAAACGCGTGAGAATGCTAGGAGAGAGCCGACATCCGTCTGCATTTTCACCGGTCAACAAACAGTTGCATCGGCCGAACGCTTAAGCAGGAGCGAACATTTACACCTTATAGTCGCAGTTTCAGACATCTGTCTGGAAATCCCAGCTGACACGGCTCACTGTTGGCCCGGTCAGCGTGAGGTGCGAAGTAGTATAAGTGTCAGTTCAGAGTTTCGTCGAAATAGCTCCGGCGAAGTGTGAAAATCGCCCATGCACTGCAGACGGTTGTCTGAGATTTGCAACTGACACGCGCTTTTCCCGGTCAGTTTGTTAACGAAGGTGCGAAATCGCACCGGTGACAGTTACGACATGCTTCTAAGTGAAACGTAGGTGTTATGAGAAGGGGAGAGATCAGGGCGGGGGAAATAATTCATCCTTTGTCTGATTTTAAGATATTGGCCCGAGTTTGAAACTTTATTTTCATTCTCACTCAGTAACTTGGCAGTTAGACTAGAACAACCTTCGTTCGATTTCTAAATAATCTCTGTTAATAGAGATGGCCTTTAGTTTGGTCGAAGTGGTTTAAGTTCTTAGTACTTCTGTGTTTGAGGTGAATATTATAGATCTCTAGTATTTTGTGAAGTGATAAAGTGTTTAATCGCCTATTTCATTCTAAACTAGTTCTGTGTCCAGAGTGCTTAATGCATAGTTTGTATTATTTTTCTAGTGACGCATACAGTGGAAATACATAATAAATTATTTCTTTAGCTTACTAAAACTAGTAGCTATAAGGAATTTAATTTAACGGCTAATACTCAGTCGAAACTGTTTTAATAACAAACTTATAAATGCTAGACGCGACATCAGTGAGTAGTGACGGAATACGCACCATATTCCTAATTCCTGATGATCGATTTTATATAACTTATTTCACCGGAAGTTTAAATAATAAGTCAAGCTGTAGGCTTGCTGTTTTAAATGTAAGTTATATTGAGTACATAATATGTAAATGATTTATATGTGCTTTTCCTTTTATACAGTGAAATACTGGGGTGACCCGAACTTTACCAGCATTTAATAAGAGTTTCATATTTGTGAAGAAATAGACAGTCCTTATTTTGAACCACGTGGGTTTCTCAAGTAACACTGGCCTGACAGTGCCTATGCCAACAGAGTTAGACAGAAATACTATATCCCACAAACGGGTTTCAAAGACTGTAATGATCAATACGGGCCTTTGCGCCAGATCTTAAATTCTTTTCATAAACTCTAATGTAAAATTGCTGACTGGCGGCGAGAATAATTACAATCAAAAACATTAACATTTTCCCGACATTTGTGTCGAAGAGTGAATAGTGAAACCAGGCTATCTGTTGAAAGAAGTTGTCCACTGGTCATTCTTTCCAAATTAAGGGAATCCTCGTGTTTCTGAACTCTGTGTGCCCGTTTAAACTTGCTTATCAAACCTGATTCAAGTGACATTAACAGTAAATCTAAAATTTAACTGGTGAAGTGAACGCTCCCCGAAAACAGTGGAATAAACCTGTAATTGTAGAACTGGGATTCGCTTTATCCAAAGAATACAGATTCACTGTAGAGAAGTGTCCTACGGTTGCGCCAGACGGTGAACTACATCAAGTTTTTGATAGGTAAGAACGTGTGCCAGGGATCCCTGATGAATGAACCGAGTGAAAGTGACGGAAGGATGTTCGTTAGTTAATACACTCGCTTGTTGTATTAATTGTTCCTTTAGAATAGATACTGCTGTCAAAGTCAGTCTATACCTTCTAAGGGGGACAATATTAGACCCTAACAATATGTATTTGTGACTCTTTGGGCCATCATCTGTCTCATAACGGGGCTGTGGGCTAAACCTAGAGTTAATATCATCACGGGGCTATCATCCTAGTAGCATTTTTCTTGAATTCTATGACTATTTGTATATGTTTTTTCCTTGATGAAATTTTGGTGTTGTGAGAAGATTTTTTTTTAATGATAATAATAAAAATCTCTCTTGAACTAAATCAGTGCGTTGGTCAGCTCGTTCAAATATATATATATAATCATTTGTTATAGATTCCCACGTCTGTTTTGTTTAACTGTCGTCACGTGTATGTGCGTGCCCGTGAGTAGATAGAAATATAGGTAATAGATATATCTGTGTGTAGACTGTCTGACGCTGTAAAGTTGTCGTAGAAGATAGGTGAGAGGGAGAAGATTCTTCTTTTATTCCGCTTTCAGAGACAGCCTCTATATCACATTCTATCATCTCACTCGTGGAATCTATTTCTTTTACTATCACACTGTGACGATCACCTATTCTAACCTATTCAGAAGGGACCAACCTAAGTCTTAATACTCCTATCGAAAAATCTACGACAAATGGGGGCTCGTCCGGGATTTTTGAACTTAGAATAGGAAGACGAGTACGACAAACGTGGACTCGTCTATCTGAATTTTGTACTTAAGATTCTTTATTCTGAAATAGAGTAAGAGTGTGATGTCTTGTGAGTTGTTATTTTTTAAATAATTTATCCCCTAGACTAACGATCTGTTTATGGGCGTGCTGACCACACAAACTGATAAGTTTTTTCCACAGCATTAAGAAGCATTATACATTTGATTTACAGGTGGATTTTATCGGAATATATGTTAGTTGTTGATTGTGTAATACTAAACGCTGGTAAAGTTTCTTGAGTGTATAACATTCACAAGGGTTCTGAAGCAAGTAGGTGTTTGAGCAAAAGCTAAGGAGTGCGTTTCGGACTATTTGTCCAGATTAATTGCCTCCCTCACCCTAACTGTCTTCAGGGGTAAACTTGATAGTGGATTTTAAAATTAAGGGATTATTTTTCTCTTTAATTTTTACAATAATCATTGTGTTTTCCATTGTAGCAACTTATTTTTCAGAAGTAATCTTAACTACCATTTAGTTGGCGTAGTCGTGTTTTGCATTAGGTGCTTTATTGCCGATTAATAGCAGCGATAGTTAGATTTTATTTTGGAGGAGGTATCCCAGAGTTAAGGATATCTCCTTTTGAATTTTTGGGAATTTTTTCTCGTAAGTGGTAGGAACCAGTGTATCCTTTTTCCTATTTTCTTTCTCCACTAGTCTCAGTCACTGACATAATATGGTCGAGAGAGCAAAGCTTAGACAACTCCTCAGGGACGAAGCGAGAGAGGAGGGACTGGAAGGAGAGGAAGCGAAAGCTTTTGTCAGAGACGAACTGGAAAGATATGACGCGGAGAGGAAAGAAGAAGAAGCTAGGAGGAAAGAAGCGGAAGATCGGCTATTACAGCAGAAGAAGATTGAGGAAGAAATGGAAATCCGCAGGGAGAGAGAAAAAGAGAAGGAGAGACAGCATGAGAAGGAGAGGGAGGAGAGACAGCTTGAGGAAAAAGAGAAACAGAGACAGCACGAGTTGGCTCTTAAAACTCTAGAATTCCAAAGTCGTGGTGCTGCCTCTACCTTCAGCAATGGAGAGTCTTCTTCTCATTCTTCCTTAACTGATCCTTCTAACACTCAATCTCTTCAACTCAACGCTATGTCCTTCACTCTTGAGTCTTTTCCTTGTCCAAATGAGAAGATTGACACATGGTTAGAAAAATTTGAGAAAATTGCAACTCTGTACGGTTTAGAGAGGTCGCGTTGGAATATAAAACTTTCCCAGGCCCTAAAAGGTTCTGCTTATGATGTTTATTCTAAGCTGGAAAGTAGCCAACAAGACGACTACGATGTGTTGAAGAAAACGTTACTGGAGCGCTTTGAAATGAACGCTCGCAAGTTTTTGCAACTGTTTCGCAACAGCCGGAAAGAGAATTCTGAAACTTTTCACCAGTTCTCATCTCGTCTAAAGGGATATCTAACAAAGTGCCTTGAGCTTTCACAGCTCCCCTCTACCTATGAAGGTCTTGAGGAACTTGTTCTAACAGAACAAATAAAGAACACTTTGTCTGCGGATACCCGGAGATTTCTCGCTGAGCAGGGGGCAGAAAAACTTGAAGACATTTTGGAAAAGTCTGAGCGTTATCACAATGCGCTGGCTGAACTACCGGCCACAAAACGGAAACCGACAGAGGAGCATTTTCGAAAACATAACCTAGAGCACTCTTCTCAGGCTTCTAACCTAAATAACCACAGAGAAACTGAACCTCAAAACCCCCCTCCTGAAAAATCCAAGTTCTACAAAAACAAGTACCCCAACCACCCCAAACAGTCTGATCAACCCGACCGCCCTACATGGCAGCGTGGCCAGAAAGGTCATGGTGGCAAAGGGAGAACCTCTGAGCACGGGACATATGATCAGACCGAGCACACCGAGCCGAAACGCATCGGATGCTTATTAACAGTCTCGCAAGGCGGAATTATTGACAGTGATTCCCAACCTGTTGGGGATGGACCCTCAACGCGAGGTACTGTTACTTTGAACGGTTCTCAAATTTCTTGCTTATTTGACACGGGGCTTTCTTATGATTGCATTGTTGCCAGAAACCTGGTCAAACCCGGTCAAGAGACAGCAGAGACCGTCCAACTTTGTGGAGTTCGTAAGAGTGATGCACCTACAGCGCTTCCCATCGCATTGGTGGAGATCCACTCTGATTTTGTCAGAGGTGTGATCAAAGCGGCTGTTATGGATGATCCCATCTACCTAGTCATACTTGGCGGGAGATACGTGTGTATTGGGAAACCGGAAGAGCCGATTGTGGCAGCAGTAACTACAAGAGGGCAAACCAAGAAGGAACGGGAGCCTGCGCCTAATTTGTTACCCATGGAACTTAAAGAAGCGCAATACAAGGACCCTACTTTGGCACCCTGCTTTAGGAAACTGCCCATGGCTAAGGAACCCAGACAGCACGGGGACATTTTTTCTAAGGATGGCGTACTTTATCGCAGAACCGGCAAGCCTGACCAAGGTTACAACCAGCTCCTAGTACCGAAACAGTACAGAAGCCAAATCCTAGAAATGGGGCACTCTCTTCCCTTCAGCGGACATATGGGACAGAACGCCACAAACCAACGTATAACCACTCATTATTGGTGGCCAGGAGTAAATACTGATATTATCAGATATGTCAAATCCTGTGCCCAGTGCCAACGTGTGCCACCCAAGCAACGGGCACCCCCAGTCTCTTTGGGTGAAATGCCAATAGTGGGAACACCATTCGAACGGGTTGTGATCGACATTTTAGGGCCTTTCGAAAGGACTAAAAGAAGGAACAGGTTTATCCTGACCTTAGTCGATACATGCACTTTATGGGCAGAAGCTATCCCGCTAACATGCGCAGATGCCAAGCATGTCGCAGAAGCCCTCGTGCAGATTTTCACTCGGTTGGGATTCCCTCAGCAAGTGTTGACGGATAACGGATCTCCATACCGAAACCTGTTGATGGATGAGATCGTTAAGATCTTGAGGACCCAACACATCCACACTAAGCCATATACTCCGGCCGGAAATGGGCTCGTGGAACGTGCTAATGGAAACCTCAACATGATGCTAAGTAAACTGGCACAAGTGAAACCTGAAGATTGGGATCTTTGTATTCCTGGAGCTTTATTTGGCTACAGAGAATCTCCTCATACTTCCACAGGATTTCCGCCAGCTACACTCTTATTCGGCAGACCCATTAAGGGCCCGCTTGAAGCCTTACTTCAGTCTCTGACAGACGAGAAGGCGGATGAGACAGTTGTCTCAGCAAGCAAATATGTGTCGGTTTTAAAGGAAAGGTTGAAACTAGGGTGGGACCTAGCAACGACTAACTTTAAGCGAGCACGCACCAAGCACGCTAACCGATACAGGAAAGTCGCGAAAGAGAGAGAATTGGAAGTAGGAGAGAAAGTTTTGGTGTTGCTCCCTACCGAGAACAACCAACTGAAGATCGGATGGCAAGGGCCGTTTACCGTCCTGAAAAAGATTTCTAAGGCTAACTACCAGATATCTATTCAAGGAATGGAGAAGGTTTTCCATTTAAATCTCTTAAAGAGATACTGGGAAAGACCAGTGCCGACCTCCGACCATCTCCTGACGATCGCCAAAACTGACGAAGATGACGATAGTGGCAGGGAAATTCCACTGCAATCACAGGAAATCTTTGAAAAATGTCAGAAGCGGCGACGCTCTTTCAAGCGCGCATGGGAGACATTCCAGAGGAAGGAAACGTCGGGGCAGACTTCATGAGTAGGAATTGGACAGAGATGGAGGGGGGAAGATGAGAGGGAAGAAGACAGACACCCCGAAGCTACGGTTATAGGAAATTTAATTCCATAACGTAGACATGGAGTGCTTCCATATCTTAAAGGGGGGACGTCCTGTCACGTAGGTCTTTATATCATTAAATTGCCTACATCTTCTTCCTATTCTCTCACCCGCATCCTTTATTTTATTATCTTTCCTTACTTGTTTTTTCCTGTATTTTTCGCATCACTTGTTTTGCGAATAATATTTTCTTCAGTATCCTCAAACTTTACCTTGTGTTTTTCTCATACTGGGATACGTAATTTTGATACATAGATGTCAGTCAGACGTGAAGTGCGATTTAGTTGCAGTCCATTTCAGACATTGAGCCGACTTGGGTCTGCACCTTCAGATGACACGACACTCCTGAGTTAGATTCTCGACATAAACGCGTGAGAATGCTAGGAGAGAGCCGACATCCGTCTGCATTTTCACCGGTCAACAAACAGTTGCATCGGCCGAACGCTTAAGCAGGAGCGAACATTTACACCTTATAGTCGCAGTTTCAGACATCTGTCTGGAAATCCCAGCTGACACGGCTCACTGTTGGCCCGGTCAGCGTGAGGTGCGAAGTAGTATAAGTGTCAGTTCAGCGTTTCGTCGAAATAGCTCCGGCGAAGTGTGAAAATCGCCCATGCACTGCAGACGGTTGTCTGAGATTTGCAACTGACACGCGCTTTTCCCGGTCAGTTTGTTAACGAAGGTGCGAAATCGCACCGGTGACAGTTACGACATGCTTCTAAGTGAAACGTAGGTGTTATGAGAAGGGGAGAGATCAGGGCGGGGGAAATAGTTCATCCTTTGTCTGATTTTAAGATATTGGCCCGAGTTTGAAACTTTATTTTCATTCTCACTCAGTAACTTGGCAGTTAGACTAGAACAACCTTCGTTCGATTTCTAAATAATCTCTGTTAATAGAGATGGCCTTTAGTTTGGTCGAAGTGGTTTAAGTTCTTAGTACTTCTGTGTTTGAGGTGAATATTATAGATCTCTAGTATTTTGTGAAGTGATAAAGTGTTTAATCGCCTATTTCATTCTAAACTAGTTCTGTGTCCAGAGTGCTTAATTTATAGTTTGTATTATTTTTCTAGTGACGCATACAGTGGAAATACATAATAAATTATTTCTTTAGCTTACTAAAACTAGTAGCTATAAGGAATTTAATTTAACGGCTAATACTCAGTCGAAACTGTTTTAATAACAAACTTATAAATGCTAGACGCGACATCAGTGAGTAGTGACGGAATACGCACCATATTCCTAATTCCTGATGATCGATTTTATATAACTTATTTCACCGGAAGTTTAAATAATAAGTCAAGCTGTAGGCTTGCTGTTTTAAATGTAAGTTATATTGAGTACATAATATGTAAATGATTTATATGTGCTTTTCCTTTTATACAGTGAAATACTGGGGTGACCCGAACTTTACCAGCATTTAATAAGAGTTTCATATTTGTGAAGAAATAGACAGTCCTTATTTTGAACCACGTGGGTTTCTCAAGTAACACTGGCCTGACAGTGCCTATGCCAACAGAGTTAGACAGAAATACTATATCCCACAAACGGGTTTCAAAGACTGTAATGAACAATACGGGCCTTTGCGCCAGATCTTAAATTCTTTTCATAAACTCTAATGTAAAATTGCTGACTGGCGGCGAGAATAATTACAATCAAAAACATTAACATTTTCCCGACATTTGTGTCGAAGAGTGAATAGTGAAACCAGGCTATCTGTTGAAAGAAGTTGTCCACTGGTCATTCTTTCCAAATTAAGGGACTCCTCGTGTTTCTGAACTCTGTGTGCCCGTTTAAACTTGCTTATCAAACCTGATTCAAGTGACATTAACAGTAAATCTAAAATTTAACTGGTGAAGTGAACGCTCCCCGAAAACAGTGGAATAAACCTGTAATTGTAGAACTGGGATTCGCTTTATCCAAAGAATACAGATTCACTGTAGAGAAGTGTCCTACGGTTGCGCCAGACGGTGAACTACATCAAGTTTTTGATAGGTAAGAACGTGTGCCAGGGATCCCTGATGAATGAACCGAGTGAAAGTGACGGAAGGATGTTCGTTAGTTAATATACTCACTTGTTGTATTAATTGTTCCTTTAGAATAGATACTGCTGTCAAAGTCAGTCTATACCTTCTAAGGGGGACAATATTAGACCCTAACAATTTGTATTTTTTGTGAGAAGATTTTTTTTTTTTTGATGATAATAATAAAAATCTCTCTTGAACTAAATCAGTGCGTTGGTCAGCTCGTTCATATCTATATATATATATATATATATATATAATCATTTGTTATAGATTCCCACGTCTGTTTTGTTTAACTGTCGTCACGTGTATGTGCGTGCCCGTGAGTAGATAGAAATATAGGTAATAGATATATCTGTGTGTAGACTGTCTGACGCTGTAAAGATGTCGTAGAAGATAGGTGAGAGGGAGAAGATTCTTCTTTTTTTCCGCTTTCAGAGACAGCCTCTATATCACATTCTATCATCTCACTCGTGGAATCTATTTCTTTTACTATCACACTGTGACGATCACCTATTCTAACCTATTCAGAAGGGACCAACCTAAGTCTTAATACTCCTATCGAAAAATCTACGACAGTAAGAAAAAACTACTGGTGTAAAGTGCCTGCATGAAAATGCACTAAGATGCGAAATTACAGAACTCTGGAGCTGCAAGGACAAGAGGTCTGGTGAATGGAGCATGGAATATGATCAGTTCAAAAGTAGAGATGAATGTTACAACAGAATAGTGTGACACATGTGTTATAGGTAAGGTTGTGTAACATTCTAAATATTAAGAAAATGTCTGTAACTAAATAATGTCTGTAAACTCGTAACACCGTGTGTTATCAATTGTTTTGTCATTTTTATTTCACAAAACTATACTATCTAATGAAAATCCTCCGTGTGCTGGTCTTGATTGTTCTCTGGGCATCAGTATTTTAAGGCTGGAAAAAAAACTTTCTCCGTGAGGCTTTGACATCTTAGTCTGGAAGCAAGTCATTTGAACTGTCAAAAACTGAAAATAGAGTACATGGGAAAGTTAGAACATTTGTTAATCAATAATTGCACATATGCGTAGACCGTGTTCGGAGTGGCGAACACATAAAACACCTGGGCGTGTTTCTCAGAACAGCTTTGCGAGGTCTTTGACTTTTTCCATCGCCTCGAGCATTGCAATTTCCCGACTGCTTAGGCGAGGATCATACTGAGTAGCAGTGGTGACGGGTGTGGTAGGCGACGACACTGCATTTGCTGATTGTTGGGGCACTGAGGACATTGACGAATGCGATGATGGCCTAACATCTTTTGATTGCGGTGATGGTTTCACTGTGGTTAGGGTTTGTATGGCTGGAACATCTGTTAGTTTTGAGGCAGGTATATGTTTCGCCTTGATTTTTCTTCTGACCTGGTTGTGCTGTACGTTAACACCGTTTACAGTGGGCGCAGTAATTTGCACACTGTTGTTTTTGACTAGTTGAGATGAGGCTAACACTTCTCGGCTGGGCTTTGAAACATGATAGCGTTTCGCCTTGACTATTCGTCTGATCTAATTTTGTGGCAATTTCCTGCACTTAATGACAGGAGATGATGCGTCTGATGAAGAAAAACAGGTACGTTTGCCAGCTGCTTGAATCTCCGGGAATGAAGCACTAGCAAATGATGTATCTGTTGTGCAACCAGGAGCAGGCGAATCCATACCAGAGTCTCCTTCATACTTGTTGGTTATCATCTCACCGTACGTTTGAACAGGGCGAATATTGGATATTTCGTCGGTGTGAAAAAGTTGGTCTGTTGATTCTTGTGTGTCCATGTCAGAATCCGTGTTGTTAAGGGAGATGTAACTTGTGGGTCTATAGCGATATTTAAGCTTTCTAATAGGCCTGATGGATACATCTGTGAAATTTTTCTCGTATGGGGTGTTGGTGGTTTGTTTACAAATTTCTCCATCTGGAACCAGAGTGTTAGTGGGTGCTGCTGGAAACTGATTCTCGTGTGGGGTAGTGATCATCTTGTGTTCATACCGTGGAAGTGCAATTCTCATCAATTCTCGAAATTCTTCTCGGCATATAGATAAATCAACAGCAAACCTGTTCTCCAGCAATTCATACACCAGCCTTATTGAGAGGACGCCAAAGTCACCATCTCTCAGGATAACGTCTATCTCTGCCCTCAGCTCCTCTGTTGTAGGCTGAGTGACTGGGACAGATTTAAGGGGTGTTTGTGTGGCTGACTGTCCCACCGCCGTAAAATGTTGTCGAGACAGCGTGTGTGTTTTCAATGGGTCACAAACCTGACCTGATCTGTCAGCGTCTGTCTGTGTCGCGACAGAGGTCGTCTTTGGTTCATTCATAAATTCTTCTTGTTTGTGCACGATTCGGGTTAGTCTATTTGAAATGGGGGTACATAGCGTCGTATTTGTTTTCATAACACCGACTTGCTGACGTCTGTGAAGTGGTTTGATAAGTGCTCTGAAACCATCTTCTGTTGTGATCATACATGTGTTGTTAGATGCATGGAGATTCTTTATCTCGCAAATCTTTTGATGCCTGACATTGTTGATTACGTTTCTGACTGCAATACGGTAATTTCTTCTGTTGAGACTGTTCCAGTGGTTCTTAGTATGTTTATTGAAGCGATACAGGGGACTGTCGGATTCCTTACTGTAACGTCTCAGTATACGTGGGTAATGTAGGTTCCTCATATCGTCGACAAAGTAACGTTCCGCATCCGCGTGTGTCACTGCATTCATCCTGATAGAGGTGTGATTACAATAATTCATATCTGTCCCATGAATAATGGGATGTAAGCTCAAGTATTACGTTTGGGATAACCTCCCGTTAGCAAACGACTGTTCCACTTGTCAGAGTCAGAGGGGCGGCGTGGGTTGGAGAAACTTGGGGAGGGGAACTGATGGGCAAAGCTCTGACACAGTGATGGCTCATGCTGCATAGGGTAACTTCCCGTCAGCAAATATTTTTTAGACATGACAATCGGTGGGCTGTAATGGTTGTGCATGCGTTTGCTGCTGTTGTTGTACTCTTGGTGTGGGTATTTCCTCCTTAGGTCCATCTTTCGTTAATGCTTCTGCTCTTTGTAGAGGACTGGTCACTAGGCAACATATAAAAATGTGTTAATGGCGTGAAGATTCAAAAGGATGAAGATTTCGTTTGTCTACAGCACATTGCACATTGGTTTCTTTTCAGTAGAACATGGGGAAAGTTCATATCATGTGAATTACCCTGATTTCAACTCTTAGCTACTTGATCCTTCAAAATATTAGCTAGCGGTAATTGCATACCAGCAGTTCCTCAGAGGATTAAACTATTCTCTCATTTCCTGAAGAGCTTCATGTTCTACCAAACAGTTAGTGGTTCTACTTAGCAATCCAAAGTCTACATTTTTACTCAAAGTATAACTTGCAGCCATTTTACAGGGTGCTGCGGAGGCAAAAACTATTTCCTTGTGACATGAAAAATGTTTTAGATATTTTAACAGCCCTCTACTTACTGCCTTTCCTTGTGAGAATTAAATGCACAATTCACACTAAAACTGGGGAAAAACTTCCTTTAGTAAAAGTTTGAAAATCCTCAAAAATTTGCAGCATAAGAAATACGCGTATGTCTCTTAGGCTTCAAAATCTGCAACTGACTTTTTTTTTAGCCGGGACTTGACACGCTTATTTTCAGCTCATAATCTAGGTCAGCGTTGCTTCTCCTTTCTATTCGTCTCAGGATTGGATAAAAAGGGTAATCCACGCTAGCCTTTTCCTTATGGTCTGTTCCTATTATAACTTTATGATTAAATTTTAACTAACTTCTATCCACTAAGCTATGGTCTGTATTTGTTATAAAGGAAAGGTTCCTAAAATGACGCATTCCCTGTCACACTACCAAATTACATATCCTGGGAATAAGCGAGAGCAGATGGACATGGACGGGGAGAATAAAAAACAGCTACAGGGGAAACAGTCCTTTATTCTGGAAGAGAGGACACAACGAAGGTGTAGCCATTATCCCGAAGAAAGGAATGGAAAGGTCTTTACTGGAATGGAAACCCATCAACAACAGACTGATAAGAACATGACTGAGAGGGAGATTTACCAACACCACAATTATACAATGCTATACACATAATTGTTTGGGTGTTACGGGGTGTTTTATATATTTCACCAGGAGTCACACATTGACTCAGGTCAAGTTCATATATGGGTATTTAGTTTAGTCCCCGCACACAGCCCTATCTCCACCAACGAATAATATCACCACGAAGGCCAGGTTGGACGATTCAAATATACAATTTTATTAACACAAACGATGCTCCTCAAATCTCTTCAGTAAAGCCATACAATACATTGGCTAAATATGGAAATGCAGTCCTCAGTACACTTCCATGTCGTCTGTCACTACAACACTGTCCTCGACAGGTTTCTCATAAATATATTTGTACTCACTTTCCTGACATCCATACGAATTCCTATCATGCATAAACTAAACTCATCACACGGAGATGTATGGATGAGCTAGTTGTCGAACATAGTAGGAATCGAGAGTGAAGTATAATAATTATCAGGAGCTTGGAACACACACGTCCACCTGCCTTGAAGAACACACATAGAAGACCGCTCACAATAGAACGCTGACTTCAGCAGACGGCAACTCGAGGCGTCTGTTACTAGGCCCAAAGGCAATGACGTAACTTCCTGTAACCAAGGGTCACCGGTCATAAACAAATATGACTACTTGTCGAACCGTATTGATATCGAGAGACATGTTATGAATTTTAATCATAACAACCAACACCACAATTATACAATGCTATGCACCAACAAACGACAGCAATGAAGAGATCAAGGACGAGTTCTATCAACAGGTACAAAAGGAAATGGAAACTGCACCTAGGTACGATCTTATTATAGTAATGGGAGACCTCAGTGCGAAAGTTGGAACACACAATAATTATAACGAAAGAGTAATGGGGAAATGCGGCAGTGGAACAGTAAATGAGAATGGGGACAAATTAATAAGCTTCTGCAGTATTAACAACCTGGTCATTGGAGGAACACGTTTTTCACACAAAGAAGTGCACAAGTTAACGTGGGAATCACCAAACGGACCGGACAGAAACCAGATAGATCACATTATGATCAATGGCATTAAAAGACATGAAAGTAAGAAGAGGCGCAGATGTGGGAAGTGATCATCACCTAGTAGTAGCAAGACTGAAGGTGAAACTCAGAGCTGCTGGACCAGTTGCAGCCAAACAGGAAAGATATAACATCACGAAACTTAAGGACCCCCTCACCAGAAAAGCTTTCGTCGTCGACGTAAATAGACGATATCAGATTACCAAAAGCCAGGAAAGAACAGAGACCGATGATGTCGACCAGAAATTCAACACCATCTCAACAATATACAAGGAAAGCAGCAAGTCGTGCTTGGGATTTCAGGAAAGAAAGAGCCAAGACTGGATAACACTAGAAACGCTAAACACCATAGCGAAGAGAAAGGAAATGAAAAGAAAGAAAACAGAAGCTATCTCCCAGGTTAAAGGCAATATATAGTGAACAGTACAGTCAGCTGGACAAGGAAGTAAAACGTCAAACCCGAGTTAACAAAAGGACATTTCTGGATGACCTTGCAAGACAGGCAGAAAAGGCAGCACTGAGAAATGAACGAAGCACAGTTTATAAAATAACTAAAACTATCAGTGGAAAACGAGGTGCAAACAACATAACGTTAGTAAGAGACAAGCAAGGAAATCTCATCACCGCATCACAGGGGCAGGAAACAAGTAGGGCAGAGCACTTCAGAGAAACACTGAATAAGGAATCACCAGAGACTCAGCTGAATGTTCCTGAGGCTGAAAGTGACTTAGACGTAAATACAGACATTCCATGAAAATAAGAAATCATCACAGCTGTGGTGAACTTACAGTGATGCAACGTTAAAATTCCTCCATTTATAAAGATAACAGGTAAAATAACATGTATGGATAAAAATATAGGTAAGATACGCTGATACATTCTCGCCCATGCCCGCGTTTTCTAGCGCCATTGAAAACTAACTAGATAGAACATGCAGACTAACCACCTATCCTTTTAGACGGGGAAAGGGGGGGGGGGGGGGAACGGAGATAAAAGAAAAAAAATGTGACGGTCTGAACACGTGTTTGAATCTAAAGTCTAGAAGACGCAATTTGTAGTTTTTAAAGAAAAAATTACGCCACTAGTTGACACAATGTAAGAAAGTGGACGAAAAAACGACCTTAGCTCTTGTTAGAAACAGACGTATCTTGGACGTTCTACGGTAAATAGTCGTTTTAGTTTGAATATAGCGGCCAACGCCGTGAACGAAGGTACAAAAACAAATTTCAAAACTAACCTTGAAAAAAGTATGTTTTTTCTTAATAATAAGTTTAAGAGAATAAAAACTAGCTAGTTGGATAGCCCATCTTTACCAGAGAAATAATATACTTTTAATTACGAAGACGGACAGATAACGCGGAAGATATTGATGAAAGACTGTATTGTTCAATACAGACTAGCCGACAGTTTTTTGTGCATATTTTTACTAAAGTTACATTTTGACGTCCTTGAGACTAAAAATGCAGAAAAACATTACATGTGGACTAGGGGCAGGATAGGAGGGTAGAAGCTAAAAATAACTTAGCATAGAATCTTAGAAGTAGGGGGAGACAAAATTTGTGCAGTTTTTTCTTGTAGTTAGTCCAAAAACAAGTGTAATTTTGGGAAAAAACCAAGTTGGGACGGACAGACCGACAGAGAAATACTACACACTAGACTGAAACTGGACCTAAATTAGACATTGTAGTTTGAATATTTGAAAGGTAGAGGGGAAGTCCGCTGATTAGACAGAAGCATTCATATTATAGAAAGAAAGACGCCCGCTAGTGCCATTTTTTAAAAGACTGTCCATATACACAGTTCGTTAATGCTAGAAGAGTGATTTCCAGGAGATATTATATATTGTCAGTGGGACGCCATAATCTAGCCAGCAGCTCAGCTGAGTTTTGCTAGTACAACGTAACTGTGTTTTCAATTTTGAATTGTGGTAAGGAGAAAAATTAATTAACCCTTTTATTTAACATTTAATATTTTGAGTGATTGATACTGCCATATCATGAAAAATGATTACGACAAGTGAGTACTTATTCTAGGTCCCTAGCGACAGTCCAGGGCCTAGAGACAAACAAATAATATAGGAACACGTATCTAAGACTATAGAAGACAGATCTATATTTGAGATCAGTGGGAACATATCATCCACCTTATTGGATGGAAGAGGAGACTATTGAACATATTTCGGATGCAATGCAGTCATGGGAAGCTGGTGCTATTTGATACCACCTGGGTGAGATGTGCTGAGTTGGTCAGAGAGATCTGACCCGATCTTTGTAAGTTGTGCTTTGCGTTGTTGTGTGTAAAATTGGTGCAGTAAGCAGTGTGTTGACACATGGCACAAATTTTGGTTTCAGAGTTTCTGGTCTGGCACTACGCTAGTGCCAGATGCTTTGTAGAGGTCCAAGAGTGGATGCCTAAGAAGCCTATCATTTTACTCCAGCACTTGTGAGGAGTAGGCCACTTGAATTCTTTACTGCATCGTCACAGGCCATATAAGTTGAATACCTGGCCTGCTGTAGATTCATCAAACTTGTCCACAATAAAATCAATAAACAATATCCTGGTGTATAAAAACCATACCTCGATTCCATATTTCAAAGACAATGAACATTATAAACAGAGATCGGGAATGATGACACCACCCCGACTAGACATCCAGTGCTAGTTTTCCAAAGACACTGCAGTTAGTGTTAATATTAACCAATGTAACAATATATCTATGTACAAAATTTTCATGTTGATTATTCAATATATATATATATATATATATATATATATATATATATATATATATATATATATATATATATATATATATATATATATATATATATATATATATATATATATATATGCACTTTTATTGATAAATACATATTGTTTCATACGTCCTGACCAGAAGAACATTTGGTTCAGGACTAAATAAATTAAAAAAATTGTCAAATTTAAATTCTAAAGCCAGTGTTAGTTGATTTGATCATAGAGCTTATTATTATTATTAGACTTAGTGTTTACATGTGTGTGTCTGTGTATTTAATTACCTACACATCACAGTTCATTACCCTAGATATTAAACGTAGCTAACATACATAATAGTAGAATAAGTCTGTTTGAGGTCGTAAGTGGTAGCAGAAAGGCCTTCTGTACTCACATAAACTTTTATCTTCAGGAGCCTTCACAGCTGACCTCATCCAGTACACTAGGTAACATAGCAACCACACAATAACATCAAAAACCACTACAAATATTGGGTAGCTCTTATCCGGGATTTAGGTTTACCAAAGATATTAGGGTCTCGTGGTCCGGGAATTAAACTATTGGGGGCATAAGTTGTATAAATTTAAGTGTCCCTAAAATTAAAAGTGGAAAATAAAAGTTGATGAATCTTCACAGCCAGTGGTAATTAATTAATTAGTATATTACCTTAATAATTAGAGATTATAATTTACCTTAGTCATTGTTAAATTGTGTGATATAGTATGGCAGAGCTAGCCAAATTCAGATCGGCTGCTGTGCTGACGGCTAAGGAAATGAACATGGATGGTCAGGTTTTAATTCAATATGTGACGGCAGAATGTGACAAGTATATTGAAAGGGAAGATAGGAGGTTAGCTGAAGAGAAGAGGTTACAAATTGAGGCTGACAAAGAACTTAAGAGGCTGCAGATTGAGGCTGACAAGGAGGCTAGGGCATTGGAGGCAGAAGAAAAACGACAGAAAAGAGAAGCAGAGGAAAAGAGACAGGCTGCTGAAAGAGAGGAAAAGAGATTGACTGCCGAAAGGGAAGCAGAAGATAGGAGATTGCAAAGGGAGCATGAATTACGACTAAGGGAGTTGGAAATTCAAGGCCATGCTCCTGAAATTGGTGCCAGCCCCTTTTCCTCCGATGCCACGCCTAGTCAGGGAGCCTCAACCTCAGCTATGCGGTTTCATTTAGACCATTTTGTTGAGAAAGACGATGACATAGAGGGGTACCTCAGTAGATTTGAGTTATTGGCTACTACGTATGGGTTAGAGAGAGAGAGAGGTGGAGTCTCAAGTTATCCCAGGGGCTTAGAGGTACTTCTTATGAAGTTTTTGCTAAAATGGCTAGAGACGACCAAGACAATTATGACATGCTAAAGCACGCTCTGTTATTGAGATATGAAAAGAATGGTGAATTTTATCGTAAGAGGTTTAGAAATGCCAAACTTTTGTCTGGGGAGACATACCACCAATTCTCTGCCAGACTGGAAACCTATTTGGAGAAATGGACTGCTCTGGGGAAGACCCAAGATCTCAAAGAAATGATCATGATAGAGCGATTAAGAGAGTCCATGGCTCCAGACCTGAGAAAATGTCTCATGGAAGAAGGTGCAGAGAGGTTGGGGGAGGTTTTGAATGTCGCTGAGAGGTATCAAGCAGCCCAGGCAGAGGTAGTTGGCTCTAAAAAGAAACAGATAGAAAATTTTAAAGCCCCACAGCACTTTAATAAAATTGATACCAGAGAACAAGGTAATAAAGGAAGGACAAACTTTGATAGGCCACGAAATGATTATCGTGATAGAAACTCACAGTTCAATGACCAAAAATATAATGAAAGAAAACCTTTTAACCAAGGAAAGAGGTGGTGCAAATGGTGTAAGAAGGACAACCATAACACCGAATTTTGTAAAAGGAAACCTTCAAACATTGCTGCAATGAAATCGGGGAACCAGAGATTAAAGGTTAATCCTAATGGACAGCAGGAACCTTATCACCCCCCAGTTTGTGAGGATGTTATTTGTAATGGGGTCACCATAAGGTGCCTATATGATACAGGTTTGGATTATGATACAGTTGTGAAGGCTAGCCTAGTGGACCCAAGTCAGTATACCACGGAAACAGTGGAAATACAAGGGGCGACTAAGGACATACCACTCATGACACTTCCCATCGCAAGGATAACAGTGAAAACTCGCTATGTGGAAGGAGAAATCAGAGCAGCAGTGATAGATGAACCAATCTACCCTCTGATATTGGGGTGTAGATACGTCTTCTTGGGGAATCCCGAGAGACCTGTGATCATGGCGACAGTGCAGACCAGGTCACAGTCAAAGGAGGAAGAAGGTGAACCTATAAATGCTCATCCAGAAGAGATGAGGAAGGCGCAGGCTGAGGATAGGACACTCAAGCCATGTTTTAAAAAATTGCCCAAATGCCACACACCTCCAAGCAAGGGAGAGTATTTTATGAAGAACAAATTGCTATACAGGAAGGCCGGAACTGGAACAAATGGTCACAACCAGCTGGTTCTTCCCACTTCATATAGGGAGAAAGTGATGGAACTAGGGCATGCGATTCCCTTCAGTGGTCACATGGGGATCCGCGCCACAGGACAGCGTATAGCTTGTCATTACTTCTGGCCAGGGATAACGGAAGATATAAAAAGATATGTCAAATCCTGTCCAGAATGTCAAAGGGTAGCTCCAAAGCATTGGACTGCTCCTGCAACTCTCGGGGAAATGCCCATAGTGGGAACCCCTTTCGAGAGGGTTGCAGTGGATATTGTGGGGCCTCTCACTCGGACCAAGAGGAGGAACAGTTACATCCTTACTTTGGTGGACACTTGTTCTATGTGGGGAGAGGCGGTAGCCCTGCCATCAATTGATTCGAAACATGTGGCAGAGGCACTACTTACAATATTCACAAGATTAGGATTCCCGCATCAAATCTTGACTGATAATGGCTCACATTTCAAGGGGAAACTAACGGAAGAAGTTTTTAAGCTATTTCAAGCCAGACACTTTCATTGTAGTCCGTACCATCCACAAAGGAACGGCCAGGTAGAGAGGTTCAATGGGACTCTCATTTCTATCCTGAGGAAGCTGGCACATGAGAAACCTGATATGTGGGATCAATTTCTGCCCGCTGCGTTGTTTGCGTACCGGGAGGTACCACATAGTTCAACCGGGATGGCTCCCGCAACCCTGTTATTTGGGAGGCCAATAAAAGGTCCATTAGAAGCATTATTAAGGACCTGGACAGATGAGAAAGCAGAAGAGACTGTTACCTCATCATATCAATATGTGAACGAGCTGACCACTCGTCTGAAAGCTGGATGGAAACTGGCAAATGATAATTTGAGATAAGCCAGGAAGAAACATGCAGCTTATTTTAATAGGAAAGCAAAGGACAGAGAATTAGCTGTGGGAGAGAAAGTGCTTCTTCTACTACCCGGCAGCCAGAATAAGTTGCAAATTGGATGGCAAGGTCCATATACGGTTCTAGAGAAGGTGTCTAGAACAAACTATAAAATTGACAAAAAGGGGAAGGAGAATATATATCATGTGAACCTTCTAAAGAAGTATCTGGACAGACCAATCCAGGAAAGCACCCCCTTACGGACCTTGGCTATCGCAACTGAAATGAAAAAAGAACCACTCACCTCACATGAATACCCATTACACCCCTGTGAGACAGTCGCACAGGTAAAAGTCAGTAAGCACCTGACGAAAAATCAGAGGGAGAGAGTTCAACAGGTTCTGGAGGAACATACGGATGTGTTAACAGACAAACCTGGGCATACTAATTTGCTACAGTATGACATGAAGCTGGTTGACTCAAACCCAATCTGTATGAGAGCCTATTCTGTTCCGTTCGCTAAGGAGAAATTATTGAAAGAGGAGATAGATTATTTGTTGAAAGAAGGGATTATTTCTCACAGTGAATCTTCTTTTAGCTCCAGTGTAGTTGTGTTGAGGAAACCGTCTGGGGAACATAGACTGTGCATAGATTACAGGAAACTGAATGCTGTCACAGAAGGTCAGGTGGATCCATTACCGGACACAAAACAGTTATTTGCCAGATTGAACAAGGCAAAATACTTTTCGAAGGTGGATCTTAGCAAAGGCTATTACCAGATTCCAGTGAAGCCGGAAGTTAGACCTTATTTAGCTTTTAGCACCTCGGAAGGACATTATGAATTCAACATGCTACCATTCGGATTGAAAAATGCTCCGAGTGTATTTTCTAGGATGATGCGCAAATTGTTGGATCCCTTGAATAATCCATGTATCACAAATTTCATGGATGATATTCTCATCGCCACAGAAACATTTGAAGAACACATTAACTCTCTGAATATGTATTTTGATAGGCTCAGGGACGCGAACTTAACTGCTAGACCAACAAAATGTTTATTGGATGCAAAGAGTTGGAATTCTTGGGACATACTGTATATCAGGGTAACATGACCCCTGATCCCAAGAACTTGGAAAAACTGCAGAGAGCACCTAGACCTTAAACAAAAAAAGACGTGCGATCATTCGTGTCGTTATGTGGGTTTTACCAAAAATATATCAGAAATTTTAACTCCCTATGTGCTCCTCTGACTGATCTGACTCGCAAGGGAAATCCAGATAAAATTGTTTGGTCAGCGCAATGTGAATTGGCATTTCAAGAGTTAAAGGAAAAACTCACTAGCAAGCCTATTCTCAAATTGCCTTATTTGACTCAGGGCTTTGTGGTGAGAACAGACGCAAGCAATGTAGGCCTGGGGGCTACTCTGTTGCAAAGGTCCTCTTCACCCAATGGGGAACTGAACCCAGTCACTTATGCAAGCCGCAAGTTGAACAAAGCGGAGCAAGGATATTCCACAAGCGAAAAAGAATGTTTAGCGTTAATCTGGGCAATAAAAAAAGTTCCAAATCTATCTGTATGGTAGGACTTTTGTGGTCCAGACAGATCACCAGCCTCTCGTGTTCTTATCTCAGGCCAAGCATGAAAATGCAAGATTGTTAAGATGGTCTTTATTGTTGCAACCATATCAGTTTAATATTGAATATATCCCGGGGTCACAGAATGTCGGTGCAGATTTCCTCAGTAGGCACCCCTGTGATCAAAATTAGAGTAGTTGGCAGGCGTGAGGAGTTATTTTTATCTATGTGTATCACTAGTTTTGGAACTTGCATTAGTGCATGTTCTCAAGTGCGGAGATGTGTGGTGAAATTACAGTGATGCAACGTTAAAATTCCTCCATTTATAAAGATAACAGGTAAAATAACATGTAGGGATAAAAATATAGGTAAGATACGCTGATACATTCTCGCCCATGCCCGCGTTTTCTAGCGCCATTGAAAACTAACTAGATAGAACATGCAGACTAACCGCCTATCCTTTTAGACGGGGAGGGGGGGAGGGGGGCGGAGATAAAAGAAAAAAAAATGTGACGGTCTGAACACGTGTTTGAATCTAAAGTCTAGAAGACGCAATTAGTAGTTTTTAAAGAAAAAATTACGCCACTAGTTGACACAATGTAAGAAAGTGGACGAAAAAACGACCTTAGCTCTTGTTAGAAACAGACGTATCTTGGACGTTCTACGGTAAATACTCGTTTTAGTTTGAATATAGCGGCCAACGCCGTGAACAAAAGTACAAAAACAAATATCAAAACTAACCTTGAAAAAAGTAGGTTTTTTTCTTAATAATAAGTTTAGGAGAATAAAAACTAGCTAGTTGGATAGCCCATCTTTACCAGATAAATAATATACTTTTAATTACGAAGACGGACAGATAACACGGAAGATATTGACGAAAGACTGTATTGTTCAATACAGACTAGCCGACAGTTTTTTGTGCATATTTTCACTAAAGTTACATTTTGACGTCCTTGAGACTAAAAATGCAGAAAAACATTACATGTGGACTAGGGGCAGGATAGGAGGGTAGAAGCTAAAAATAACTTAGCATAGAATCTTAGAAGTAGGGGGTGACAAAATTTGTGTAGTTTTTTTTCTTGTAGTTAGTCCAAAAACAAGTGTAATTTTGGGAAAAACCAAGTTGGGACGGACAGACCGACAGAAAAATACTACACACTAGATTGAAACTGGACCTAAATTAGACATTGTAGTTTGAATATTTGAAAGGTAGAGGGGAAGTCCGCTGATTAGACAGAAGCATTCATATTATAGAAAGAAAGACGCCCGCTAGTGCCATTTTTTAAAAGACTGTCCATATACACAGTTCGTTAATGCTAGAAGAGTGATTTCCAGGAGATATTATATATTGTCAGTGGGACGCCATAATCTAGCCAGCAGCTCAGCTGAGTTTTGCTAGTACAACGTAACTGTGTTTTCAATTTTGAATTGTGGTAAGGAGAAAAATTAATTAACCCTTTTATTTAACATTTAATATTTTGAGTGATTGATACTGCCATATCATGAAAAATGATTACGACAAGTGAGTACTTATTCTAGGTCCCTAGCGACAGTCCAGGGCCTAGAGACAAACAAATAATATAGGAACACGTATCTAAGACTATAGAAGACAGATCTATATTTGAGATCAGTGGGAACATATCATCCACCTTATTGGATGGAAGAGGAGACTATTGAACATATTTCGGATGCAATGCAGTCATGGGAAGCTGGTGCTATTTGATACCACCTGGGTGAGATGTGCTGAGTTGGTCAGAGAGATCTGACCCGATCTTTGTAAGTTGTGCTTTGCGTTGTTGTGTGTAAAATTGGTGCAGTAAGCAGTGTGTTGACACATGGCACAAATTTTGGTTTCAGAGTTTCTGGTCTGGCACTACGCTAGTGCCAGATGCTTTGTAGAGGTCCAAGAGTGGATGCCTAAGAAGCCTATCATTTTACTCCAGCACTTGTGAGGAGTAGGCCACTTGAATTCTTTACTGCATCGTCACAGGCCATATAAGTTGAATACCTGGCCTGCTGTAGATTCATCAAACTTGTCCACAATAAAATCAATAAACAATATCCTGGTGTATAAAAACCATACCTCGATTCCATATTTCAAAGACAATGAACATTATAAACAGAGATCGGGAATGATGACACCACCCCGACTAGACATCCAGTGCTAGTTTTCCAAAGACACTGCAGTTAGTGTTAATATTAACCAATGTAACAATATATCTATGTACAAAATTTTCATTTTGATTATTCAATATATATATATATATATATATATATATATATATATATATATATATATATATATATATATATATATATATATTTATTTATACATACATATATATATATATATATATATATATATATATATATATATATATATATATATATATATATATATATATATATATATATATATATATATATGCACTTTTATTGATAAATACATATTGTTTCATACGTCCTGACCAGAAGAACATTTGGTTCAGGACTAAATAAATTTAAAAAATTGTCAAATTTAAATTCTAAAGCCAGTGTTAGTTGATTTGATCATAGAGCTTATTATTATTATTAGACTTAGTGTTTACATGTGTGTGTCTGTGTATTTAATTACCTACACATCACAGTTCATTACCCTAGACATTAAACGTAGCTAACATACATAATAGTAGAATAAGTCTGTTTGAGGTCGTAAGTAGCAGAAAGGCCTTCTGTACTCACATAAACTTTTATCTTCAGGAGCCTTCACAGCTGACCTCATCCAGTACACTAGGTAACATAGCAACCACACAATAACATCAAAAACCACTACAACAGCTATCAAAGGATTTTTAAAAAATGGAAAAGCGCCTGGTCACGACAATCTAAATGCTGAGTTATTCAAGGCAGACCCTGAACTAGCAGCAGAACTATTAGAACCACTATTTGCACAAGTCTGGAAAACTGAGACAACATCAACAAAGTGGAGTAAAGGAATAATTGTCAAATTGCCCAAGAAGGGCGACCTTGCAGACTTGCAACAATTGGAGAGGAATTACTCTCCTCTCAGTTCCCAGCAAAATACTAGGCAGGTTAATCATCCAGAGAATTTCAAAAGCAGTGGACCATAAACTGAGGAACGAACAAGCGGGTTTTAGAAAGAACAGAAGATGTGTAGATCATATATTCACCTACAGGAACATTATAGAGCAGTGTTCAGAATGGCAGAGATAGTTACATTAACTTTGTTGATTTTGAAAAGGCTTTCGACAACATACACATGGACAACCTATGGAAAATACTGAGGGCTTATGGAATTCCCAGCTGCATCGTTTCCATCATAAAAAGCCTCTATTCTAACTTTACATGCAGTGTTGGATTGAGTAATATAACTTTCGAAGTGAAAACTGGCAGTCTAAGAGGGATTAGATGGACAACGTTTTCTACACTGGAAGACCTGGAATATGCATATGACATTGCACTACTCGCGCATTCACATAAACACATCCAAGAAAAAACCGATAGACTGAATAAGTATGTCCAGCAGGTTGGCCTGAACATCAATCTAAAGAAGACAGAGGTCATGACACTAAATATGGGCAATCCTGAGCCAATAACAGTTAGGAACGAACAAACGAACGAACGAACTTTATTTTCAAAGGGTTGAGAATTGGGCACGCAGGCCCGTCTGACATTCTGCCCTTCCTCTCTCTCGTCTTTTATACTGATTTCATTTATTCTCACATACATTTTACCCATCAATTCAAGGAATTCAACGTTGTAAAGGCAAAATAATAGCATACTCACATTCACAGTATCTAATTATAAACATGAAATAAAATATGTTGAAAAGTACAAACTAAGTATTACCATGAAACAAAATATGTTGAAAAGTACAAACATCATCATTAAACCTACATTCGATATTATATCATTTGTTCGGAAAAATAATCACATAAGGGGGATGGGGGGGGGGGGGGGGGGGGGAGGGAAAGGATAATCAGAACTCATAAAGTATTCGAAAGGAACAAGAAGTTAGAACAGACAGACACATTTACTTACATAGGATGCATAGTAACACCTGACGGCGGAACAAGCAAGGACATTAACAACAGAATGAATAAAGCGAGAACAGCCTTTTGTTGCGGTCAGATTGCTGAGTCTATAGTATGTAAAATGTACCTGGTTAATTTTGGAGACTTCAATTTAATAGTTTCTTGATCAAAGGGGAGGTACTCATGTTTTACTGTGATTGTAGTTATCAGTGGTGGTTGTCCCACTTGTCTGTTAACCCAGCGTCTAATTTTAGAACCGATGTCAGCTTTTCCTGACATGTTCACCCATCTGAGTTTAGCTCAAGGGTCGAGGGTCACAACGCATGCGCGAAGAATCTGGCGCGATTTAAGACATCCTGTGTTAGGAGAGTCGAGCTGTAGTTTTGAAAGGGTCAAGACGGTTTGGGGGAAAGTCCTCTGTGTGTTCGACCAAGATGGTTAAAGATTGTTCCCCAATGTTATATTCTGATGCGCCTAGGAGGCGAGTGAGTTTTTGTGATATTTATTCTGAGGGACATTAAGGTAATTTACCCTTAAAACAGTTTCTTTATTGCCAGAATGATATATGACTTTTTGTAGCCAGCTAGCTACTTTTCCCTGGGCGGGAAAGAGTCCATCTATGAATACCAGTAATGGAGCTCACGAAGTATTCTAATATTATATGCACTGGGCTGGTGTATGCCCAAAGGCACAGGCTGAAGATAAGTCACTGAAGCCGTGTTACAAGAAACTCTTAAAGAGCCATACTCCTCCTAATAAGGGAGAATTCTATATGAAGAATAAATTGCTGTACAGGAAGGCCGGAACTGGTTCAGCTGGTCACGCACAGCTGGTCCTTCCTAGTTCATATAGGGAGAAAGTAATGGAGTTAGGTCATACTATCCCCTTCAGTGGTCCCATTGGGATTAGCGCAACAGGACAGCGTATAGCTTGTCATTATTTCTGGCCAGGGATAACGGAAGACATTAAGAGATATGTGAAATCCTGTCCCGAATGCCAGAGAGTAGCTCCAAAGCATTGGACTGCTCCAGCAACTCTTGGGGAAATGCCCATAGTGGGAACCCCTTTTGAGAGAGTTGCAGTGGATATTGTGGGACCTCTCACTCGGACCAAGAGGAGGAACAGTTACATCCTTACTCTGGTAGACACTTGTTCTATGTGGGGAGAGGCGGTAGCCCTGTCATCAATCGATTCAAAACATGTGGCAGAGGCATTACTTACGATATTCACAAGGTTAGGATTCCCGCATCAAATCTTGACTGATAATGGCTCTCAGTTCAAGGGGAAGCTAACTGAAGAGGTTTTCAAGTTGTTTCAAGCCAAGCACTTTCATTGTAGTCCGTATCACCCCCAAGGGAACGGCCAGGTAGAGAGGTTCAATGGGACTCTCATTTCTATCCTGAGAAAGCTGGCACATGAGAAACCTGAGACGTGGGACCACTACTTGCCCGCCGCATTGTTTGCCTATCGGGAAGTACCACATAATTCAACTGGAATGGCACCCGCAACACTCCTATTTGGGAGGCCTATAAAAAGTCCGTTGGAAGCTTTGCTAAGGACCTGGACAGATGAGAAGGCAGAGGAGACTGTTACCTCATCATACCAATATGTGAACGAACTGACCACTCGTTTAAAAACCAGTTGGAAACTGTCAAATGAAAATTTGAGACAAGCCAGGGAAAAGCATGCTGCTCATTATAATAAAAAAGCGAAGGATCGAGAACTTGCTGTAGGGGAGAAGGTACTTCTTCTATTGTCAGGCAGCAACAATAAACTTCAGATCGGATGGCAAGGGCCATATACAGTTTTGGAAAAGTTATCCAGAACAAATTATAAGATAGACAAAAAGGGAAAGGAGAAAGTCTATCATGTGAACCTTTTGAAGAAATATCTGGACAGACAAATCCAGGAGGGATCACATTTAATGGCCTTGTCTATAGCAACCGAGATGAAAAATGAACCTCTCTCCTCGGTTGAATATCCACTGAAAACCAGTGAAACGTTTGCACAGGTGAAAATCAGTAATCACCTGACAAAAGGACAGAAGGAGAAGGTTCAACAGGTCCTTGAGAAACATACAGATGTGTTAACTGATAAACCGGGACACACAAATTTGTTGTCATATGATATGAAACTACTAGACCCAGCACCCATCTGTATGAGGCCTTATTCTATTCCGTTCGCTAAGGAAAAAGCTTTGAAAGAGGAGATTGATTATTTGTTAAAAGAAGGGATTATTTCCACAGTGAGTCTCCTTACAGTTCCTGTGTGGTGTTGTTGCGGAAACCATCAGGAGAACATAGACTGTGCATAGATTACAGGAAACTGAATGCTGTCACGGAAGGTCAGGTGGATCCATTACCTGATACTACTCAACTTTTTGCCAGGCTGAACAAGGCAAAATATTTTTCTAAGGTGGATCTTAGCAAAGGCTATTACCAGATTCCAGTAAAGCCTGAGGTTCGACCTTATTTGGCATTTAGCACCTCGGAAGGTCATTATGAGTTCAACATGTTACCATTTGGTTTGAAAAATGCCCCGAGTGTGTTTTCTAGGATGATGCGAAAATTGCTGGATCCCCTGAAAAATTCATTAATTTCGAATTTTATGGATGATATCCTCATTGCTACGGAAACATTTGAGGAACACGTTACCTCTTTGAATATGCTGTTTGATAGACTCAGAGAGGCTAACTTAACCGCTAGACCAACAAAATGCTGTATTGGTTGTAAAGAGTTGGAATTCTTGGGACATACAGTACATCAGGGTAGCATGACCCCTGATCCCAAGAATCTGGAAAAACTAAAAAGAGCACCTAGACCACAAACAAAAAAAGATGTGCGATCTTTCGTGTCTCTGTGTGGTTTTTACCAAACGTATATCAAACATTTTAACTCTATATGTGCTCCTTTGACCGATTTAACTCGCAAAGGTCAACCAGATACTATAATTTGGACAGCACAGTGTGAATTGGCTTACCAGGAGTTAAAAGAGAAGCTTACAAGCAGGCCAGTGTTGCAATTGCCCCCGGCCCTTTGAACGTTTTTTTGAGCACATACTTATGATGATGATCAGAAAAAACGAGTAAGACTTCATGGAGCTAATTTATCTCGCATATTATACCTGCAAATGAATGCATGTTTTAGGATGGGAGGTGTGTAGCTGACACGCTTTAGTTTCGTTTTCGACAAACACTACTAATATTTAACTTTTGCCCAATCTGCTGATTACACTTTGTAGTCTAGCCTTACAATTAACTATTGGCGGAAGCATGCCGCAATATAGCTATCTGAAGTAACACTTTCTGTCAACTTTGCAGCAAAATCCGTAGTAATCCTTACATTTTTTGGTAATATTACACGATACAATGCTAACTAGTAACGCAAATTATTAACCCGCCCCGTCTACACCCCGCTTCGCTGACACAGTCTGCAACGCATATATTCACACTGCGGAAAAGCCAGCCAAGGCATAACCACGCAGACAATTTTATTTCCTCCTAGTGGTAGCATTTCTGATGTAACTAAAACAAGAAGTTATTTGAAAAAATACATGCTCGCAAGACGAAGGAGAGGAAAGATGGCGGACTTGTGTAAAATTTTAGTTGACGATAGACGATGACAACAATTGGAAATTTTAAACCATTATGAAGTTCCCCATAAGAATTATATGGTAGTATGACGTAGATTTAGCTGAGTAAGAATGTACTTTAAATAATATGATAGTCCTAGTATTAGAGAAGTTATTGAAGAAATACTGATATTTAAGAACACACGACCAGACACACTGGCGTTCCTGCTCATGTTTTTTTTTTTGGTAACGTTAGGGGGACGCGAGCTGGAAAAAGAGGCAGGGAGGTACATTCAAATTCGCTTGGGGTGAACAGAGTATGAATGGGAAAGGGGAACGGTAGGAGAAATGTAATCCTAACGTGATATCTTTTGTATTGGGCATGACTAGAGCAGACGGGCCAATCGACCACCAGTTATTCAAAATTATTTTGGGTTTTTCATTCAAACTGCATTTGAATTCAAGTAGTAGAACGTTACGATTGGCTAGGCTGGTAGATATTAGCAAAAGGCTTTGACTATTCATTGCCAGTTGAACTAATATTTGTATACAGATACGCTGAAAAACAGCTGTGTTAATTTTAAACTTAAATAAAGAATAAATTCACAGTCTGTGCAGTTCGGAGGAAGCTGAGGCTATTTCTTCACCAAATCAGCGTCATTTGTTTATATATTTCTTGATTGTGAGTGTCTATGTTCCTGTTGCCGGCTGGTGACAGGAAACCTGCTGAATGCTTATAAACGCCAACCAGTCTCCAACCAGACTTATATGCTGTCGAATATCCAGTAGGAGCCTTGGCGAGTGTTGAACTTGAAATTTCTGCAACTACCCACTGAATTATCTTACAACAAGGACTCCCAGGTGAAGAGTAAAACATCTGGGGCATCTCTGACATTTTCTTGTGTTTCAAAATATTACACAGGAATATTATGGGGGTAGGATGAACTACAGCCCTCATATACAGTGACTCTCCCGTTATATAAATACAGTGAATTCGCTTAATATTTCCTACAGGAAGAACAGTTATAAATACATAATAACTTTCAGTTATTGGGCAGATTGTCCCAACATTTTTAATTGTTCTATTCTGTAAACTATCTTGTCCTTATTTTCAAAGACCTGTCCACAAACTATGAATGGACAGGCAAAATAAATTGTAAATATTTGTTCAAAGAAAAACTTAACTGCTAGTTATTAACTTCTTTAATAGAAACTTAAAGTGTTTGATTGTTGTGTATAATCATTCATTTCTCCCCTAGACTCTAGGTACACCATACACCATACACTAGAGCCAGAAGATTGACCGTGTGAGACCTAGGGAGGTAGCGTTAGGTTCTCTGCACATAATTCATCATCATCATCTATAGAGTTAGAGACCTACATTTGCTTGACCTCACACGGTTATAGCATACACCTTTTTCATTCTTTTTAGGATACCATCATAACCTCCCCAGCAAAATCAACTTTGCTACAATGGAAATAAGCTGGAAGATGAGATGAGCTTGTCTCAATACGAACAATGGTTAGAAGGTGAGATGAGCTTGGCTCAATACGAACAATATTGTAAAGAAAATGCTTGCACCAGTGACTTGAAACAGGTCGAAACAAACTATGAAGGATTAAAAGTTGAGGCTACAAGACATGAGGATGACTTACATAAAGCAAACTTGGAACTTGCTAGTGCGCAAGATATGTGTTGCAAATTAAAAGCTCAGGCCAGACAAGACAAGAAGTCTTATGAAGAAATAATTCTGGAGTTAAGGAATGAGGTGGAATTTTTGCAAAATACTGCTATAAAGAAGAATATTGTATCTCTGGAAGAGATTAATGAGTTTAAGAACAGCAAGAATAGTGAGATTCAGGCACTACAACTGGAGTTAACACAGTTGAGAGCGAATAAAGAAAAGGATGAGAAAGTTGATGAACTTATGACTACTCATCATAGTGCTATGGAAGCACTCAAACTTGAACTGATTCAGGAGAGAGCTAAAGCTTTAGAAAATACGTCTCAGATGACAAAGTTGAGAATGGATCTTAGAGATAGTATTGCTAAAGAGAAGACTCTAACTTCTCAGTTACACGACATAAGGTTGAATTATAACAGGAAAGTTAAAACCAACGAGAGAATATACAAAGCTGTTGCTAGAGAGAAAGCTATGGCAGAAGTGGAAGTTACAAAACTTCGTAAAAGAGTTGACGGCCTATTAGATATTGTTTTGTACAATAAGACATTATCTACTACCAAAGGGGATAGATTTAAACATAAACCTGATGGTCAACATGGTGCTAACGCAAAGGGTCAGCCACATGCACTCAATTCTTTGAGTAACACTAAACAATATGTGAACAAATCTTTTCGTGGCAAATATAATTCCCCACGGAATAACGATACTGCCTCAGATAGGAGTGATTTTTGGCGTCAGGCCAACAAAAGTAAATCAAGTTTGGATCACGGTGAGGACTTTGAAAAATGTCATGACAAGATTCCTCAGGAAAACCGTGCATCGACTTCTCAGAGTTCTGATAAACTTATAACAGCCGACAAAACTATTAGTACCCATCATACTCAGCTCAGTCAGTATGATGTACCTGTTAAGCCCATTGCCACAGGCAAAAATAAAAGCAATTTTGCTAGGAGAGATAATCGTGATTGTGGACGGTACCAAAGGCATCCATCACGTAATGGTTCTTCTTCAAGGAACTGGAGGCAATTTAATGGTCCTCAAAATTTTGGTCTCAGTAACTATAGGAACTTTGATAGAGGTTACAAACCTTATAATAATTTTTCTCGGAGACAACAAAATCCATTGAAAAGATATTTTGATCAAAGAGAAAATAACAATCGTAACTATGCTAACTGGGATTCAAATCAGAGAAATAGCAATGATTTCAATAGAGATAATACTTGTGATAGACCGCGATATGACGGTAGATCTTCTTATTGATTTCGGGGTTTGTTATATACCCATGACAGTTCTTTACTATAACAATATATGTTAGCACATTTGTGTTCACCTTAGTGTTGTAAATTAGGTGATTTCTTTCTCTGTTACCATCTTTGGTATAACGGAGGAAGGTTTAGTTATAGCAATATAAGGGACGAAAGTTCGCAAAGCCACAGTTTATAGTTTATAATGAATATTTGATTGCTGTATATTAGAAAATCTTACGGTTATCATATAGAATTATTTGTATTTTCTCAGCAGAATCATTACTGGTTGATAAGGGTGGAATTAGGATGCCGTCAAATTACCACCTCTATCGACACCAGGTATTACAATGCAAGATGTGGGTGTCTTATCTGGTTTAGATTGTTGCTGTGTGTGTGTTGCAGTAGAACAGTTCAGGGTACACCACAGGCAACATGACGTGTAGAGTCATAGAAATGGTAACTTCGCTTTAGGTTTATACCATTTATTGCACGCCACAAAACAGTCATGATACTTATGTTATCATCGGCATAGTACAACGAATGCAGCATTCAAACTCATGTTAACTGACAGTCATGTAGAAGTCAATACTCAATAGTTGTATGGAAAACAAATATCATAGCGAAGCTTGATAAATAATACATATAACTTCTGCAACCGTGGTCAGCTGCAGATCCTTAATGTTCATAGACAATAATAATTATTCCTTCCTGATGCTAGCAGATCAGATGTATACAATACGTCCGTTTACTGTCTGCACGTGAGTAGCATACATGGATTACAGGTCAGCTCGACCTTTATAACCTTCCTAAGTCTAACCATCTGACTTGGAGTGATCTCTGATATAACGAATCCTGGAACACAGACAATAGTCTTGTTGGTCTAGAGCGACCCATAGATATATAACTAGTTCAGGTATAAAGATACCGGTGACTTAATCCTAGTCAAAGTACCTCTCCATTTTGAATCACACAGGCGAGCAAAAAGGCGACAAAATGACGAACCTCTAGATGATAGCCTAAAGTTCGATACAAGAGGAATTACCTTATTTCGGAAAATCAACCATGAACATATGCCTCCAGGCAGGCTTGAATAATACGGGGAAATAGTCTAGTTAGCTAACTAACTCACAAAGACAATGTATTTCCCTCAGAGAATCACAAGACGCAGTCGCGTCCGCTTGCTAATCAGTCCATTTCTCAACTCCCCGACCTGGGCGGAACAACAAACGACAACCAAGTCGAGACATGCGCAGAGTGACAATCTCTGAGTCGCTGTTCACAATAAGACGATTCTAAGAACATTCGAGATAAAAGTCTTACACAGTCGCGCCTTTTATGGACATGAACAGAAGCGTTAAGAAAGGTTTCAAACATCTACAACAGTTGACTGATACTACCAAATAAGGAGATATGGTCACGCTTCGTTCAAGACATTATAGACCAAACGTGTCTCTATACAAGAGGAGGTAAACTCATAAAAA